>JAJIYU010007698.1:0-18846 GCA_030144865.1 Tinospora cordifolia | reverse complement strand
TATATATATTTGAATCAAAGACCAAGGCCTCGAAGGCTTTTAGACTCTAAGTCCCTTAAAATATTTAGAATTATTTCAATCATGTATATTGACTGAATAATCTTTTTAATAAATTTTGATTCATATAAATAAAAGAAAGCTTTATAATTGAAATATATATAACTTGAAGCTATACAAGAAAACAAGGAAGAGAGATTTAATCAAAATCTTATTATTTTTATTTGTTTAAATAAAAATATTATGATTGTATGGTTGATTGCACTTGAAGTTGCAATACCAATTATATATAAAATAAATTATGATATTTAATTTGGTATATTGAAATAACAAAACTTAAAAAAAAATTCATAGCCTGAAGCTATATAATGAAATAAATGCTTTATAGCTTAAAATTATCGAGAAATAAAGTTTTGGTTATTAGCTATTAAAAAGGGCTTTATTAGTGAAATTTTTTTAGCACAAAGTCATTGAAAATAAAATTATAAAATTATTATAACTAGATAGAAGCTATTGAAATATTTTGAAATATCAAAGTTATAATGTTCTGTATGTAACTAGATTGAGTTTTGTCTATGGACCTACATAAATAATTATAGATTTCTAAATTAGCCAGAAGCTAAATAAAAAATGGTCTAATGGTAATAGACCATCTGAAAATTTTTATTTTACCATTTTTTCTAAGTGGAAAAAAATGATTACAAATTAGTATTATCTTTAAACACATACATTTTATTTTATTATTTAATATTTTTATTCAACATTTATCTATTGCTTCAAATTAATTTTATAAATATTTCATGAGAAACATTATTAAAAGATTCATCATAATTAAATCAGCACATGAAATTATTATATTACCTGATCAATTAAACTTAAAGTTTATTTTGATCATACAATGAATCATGTAATATTTAAATAAATTTCATGAAAAAACATTACAGAAAAATACTATTTGATGTTGAATATGTTCCTGAAAAAGCATTCAAATATTGATATGATAAAAAAAATAATGATGAAAAATCACACTTTGATATATTTTATATGCATATGTCATAAATGAAATTATTTTATGAATTATAAATATGGTTATAGTTGTTGATAATATGGTTATAACCGTTACTATTTTCTGAAGTGGAATAATGTTTTTATTACAACACATGTAATTATATATTATAAAGTGTTTGCATTATGTATCAAATAAATTGATATTGGTTGGATACCTGTAGTATCACCATATGATTGATCAATGCCTTCTTAAAAATTATGCTGAAATTGAGAGAATTATTGATGACTCCTGAAGAGTAACTACTATATTTACAAATGCAACACATTTATAGTGACAAAATAATGACTTATATTTTGCTAAAATTGCTCTCGGAGAACAATTAGTATATTGACAAATAACTGCTCTTGAAGAACAACTTAAAGATTAGTAGATAAATGTTCTTGAAGAAAAATTGGTTTTCCTCTTGGTTTATTATATTGACATATGAGGTTGATTGAAATATATTGTGATTGAGAGCAAAAAGTTCTTTAATACAAATATATTTATATTTTGACATGATTGGCCAATTTTTTTTTTGAAACCTCATTATGATACTTCTATCATGTCATGATTCAGTGAAACAATTTTCTTGTCATTAGGAAGAGAAAACCCAATTTTCAAATAATGACATATAAAATTGTTAGTGTGATATGAGACTATGTAAATATGAATTTCAAATAAGAAGTTGAAAACCAATTGATAGCTCACAAGATCAATTGACTATGTGAACATGAATCTCAAATGAGAAGTTGAAAACCAATTCATAATTTAGAAGATCAATCACGTGCAAATATATAATCAATTAACTGATGCACAAATTATTTGTGAATATTTTGACACGCCTGAAGTGTGATTGACCGATCAAGTTAAATGACACACATGCAAAATATTCCTAAAAAGGAATAAAATAATATTCTGCTTATATGTCTCATGAATTATGAATTAAATATTCTATGGAATAGAATAAATTGGAGAAGTGAGTATTCTGAGGCATAAATATATCCTGAAATGATATATATTGAAAAATTAGACATTTTCTAAACAGAATATATTTGATATAAATGTCTAATAAAACGATATAGTATGCATCGTATGTGAAAAATATCATAAATTCAATATATGTGGGCAATATTGAATGAAAATAAATATTGCTCATGATATTTATGATATTTCAAAGAGTCCATTGATATTCGATAAAATGGGGATCCCATAATATAGATTGTAAAATAATGTCGATATTAAAAATGAACAATTTAAACTCATTGACGAATGAGAAATACTTTTATACTTGATAGTATATGATGTGTTGGATGTAAATGAATATTCTATGAAAATTCTTAAAGAAATTTGATCCATGAATAATGATATATATGAAAAATCCCAGAAGGATTAAAATCCCTGAAGGATTTAAAATGCATGCTTGAAGCAAATGCTTCGAAATATAAATTTTAGAATATTTAACATTATCATATTATTTGATTATTTGTGTGCATCTTTTAGAATGTTGTTGATTGTTATTAGTAATCATATTTCTATGTTTATATTATAATTACATTTATTAATTCGTGTTTATTGTGCATGTCCTTGTTATTTACTACTTGAATGATATAATCATGTAGGAACTAGTGAAGAAATAAAAAAGATATCAAATTTGCAGAAATTTGATATGAAAGATCTTGGAAAAATAAAATTATATCTCAACCTGTAGATTGAGAATTTTTCAAGTTGAATTCTTATCCATCATTAAGTTTATTCATAAAGTTTTAGATGGACAAAACATCACTAAGTTCTCAAACCGTAATTAGATCATTTGAAATTGACAACAATTGTTTCATCTTCATGATAGAAAAAAAAAATTATTCGTCCTGAAGTATCAATCTTATTACCATTGATGTACTTATGCTCTTAACAAATTGCATAACATTAGATATTATTTTCTCTACTTAGCTCTCATTATCTTCACCAACTCGAAGATATTAGAATGATATTTAGCATATACTTTGCAATCTTCAAGAAACAAATGATATAATTTTATATTTTCGAGAAAAGCAACGAAACACCAAAGTTAACTAGAATGCAGATATTAAGTTCTTATTAGATCTTCATAAAATAAGGTCACAAAGATGATCTATTTTCACTTATGTTGATATTACAATGTCATAATGATCCGTGAAGCAGATTTTTCAAATGACAATCTATGAAACAAGTTATATCGAGATTCTGATAATCTATGAAGCAAGTCATGATGTGTATAACTGAGATCTATGATCCAATATATTCAAAGATACTGTGAAAGCTCGTCTGTCAACATCATATGAAGAAAATGCAACATGTATTGCGTGATTACAAGAAGGATTTATCGAAAGTGGCAGAGCCAAATATATTTCACTGAGATTCTTCTTTACACATGAGCTTCAGAAGAATAATGGAATTGATTTTCAACAAATAAGATTGAGTGAAAATCTTAAAGACTTGCTCGTAAAAGTTCTGCCAAGCACAAGATTTGGATGTGCTGACTCAAGATATTTCAAGTAAGACAACAAAAGAAAGTCTACACATGTCATCATGAGGAGGAGAATAAAAAAGAGTTATTGATTAGTGCACTGTACTCTTTTTTCCTTAGCTAAGGTTTTATCCTACTGAGTTTTCCTTGCAAGGTTTTTAATGAGGCAGTCCTAACAATAGTATAAGACTCCAAAAGAATATGTACTCTTTTTTCCTTTTAGTTTTTTTTTCCACTGAATTTTATTTAATAAGGTTTTAATGAGGCATATTCTTATATAAAATGCATTCAAAGGGGGAGTGTTATAAATAATTATCTTGAATGCTTTTATAACTCCTACTATTTAATATTTTGTAACTCCTTAATATTTAAGATTTTGTAACCCTTATGTCCAAATTAATGAATTATTTAAATATTGTAATTATGATTGATGTAATCCCCCATTCCTAAAATCTATATAAAGGGGTGCTTACATTGTAAAGTTTGCACCAATTTGAAATTCAACCTATTATCAAAAGAATGAAAAGCTCTTTTTATTTTCCGTTTTTTCAAGTTTGTCTTCTAGTAGTTCCTTGATCTTCTAGTAGTTATTCTTTTATTTCATAACAAATATAATAAAAACCAATCACTACTTTTTTATAACCATATTGAACTTAATACAAATACATATAATGTTTATAATTTAAACATAAAATATAATTGGTGAATGTGGTGGGAATATTAATGTGGTAAATAACACAAGTTTATAGACATTTGGCTATACTGAACTTTTATAACTCACTTAATCTCTATAACTCATAAAAACTTATTAGTTAAAAATGTAAATTAATTTTTTATTAAGAAAAAAATCTAGAGTGAAGGGTATAAAAATAACTAAAACTTAGTTAAATAATAAAATTTTTTTAATAATAATTTTTTATTTTTTAAAATAAAAATAAGACAAACTTTTAAACATACATTTGATAATATATATAAAGAATATGATTCAGAAAAAATAAAGAAAAAAATAGAAAAGCAAATGAATGAGGAAGACAAGGTGGTATGGTAATTAGGGGCAATAGGGTTGTATGAATATTGTCTGCTCGATCCTAAGAATTAAAAATCTAAAATAAGAAGATATCACTTGATTTGATGCAATAAAATAGACAAATTGGTAATTTTGTAAACATCAGTAAAAAAAAATTGATATTTTAGAAAGTTTTTAAAATAATAAAAATATTATTAAAAATAATTTTAAAATATTATTAAATTTGTAATTTCCTCTAATTTTTTTTAGCTATCTTTTATGACTCTTGCTAGAAAAAAACTATTAAACCAAAGTTTTCTTTCATATTATTTTTAATTATGATTTATAGTCAAACTTATGAAATATACAAGAACACAAACATTTTAAAACTCTCTTGCTATCATGACTATCTTTCTTTAAGAATTACATAAATGTAGTATTTTTAAAACTAAACGATTTTATCATCTTTAAAGTTAAAAATTCTTCTAACCTAAAACTTGTATTTTTGGTAAAACAAAATATATATATATTAATCTTTGAAAATAACAAAGTCAATTGACATAAAAAGAGAATTTAATTTCCAGTAAATAATGATAAACAATGTTACATAAACCACACGTTGAACACCAAATATTATAATATACACTTACAACTATTAAAAAAATAAATATGTATCTAAAGGTGTATATTACTTTTTGATTTATATAAACTTAAATACATATTTGCAAGTCTATCATTTATATATAGTAAAAATGTTTACAAACTTGTTTCATTTATTTTTAAACATTTATAATTGAAGAAGAAGAAGAAGAAGAAGAAGAAGAAGAAGAAGAAGAAAAAAGAAGAAGAAGAAGAAGAAGAAGAAGAAATAAAACCGAGTTGGGTTAATTATAGACAGATTTTAATTGTTCAACCCACAATCCAAAACATATTTTTTGAGTTTGGTATTTTAAAACACAACACAATCCAAATAATTAATGTAGTGCAATCCAGATCAATAAGGTTTGGGTTAGGTTGATTGGGTTAATGGACACCCTTCATTGATTCCTCTAGGAGCACTCACACAACACACGTGAATCCTCCTAATGCTCCTCTAGCTACTCATGAGCAGAGCAATGGAAAGTATTTTGTTTTTGCAGTGTGGTATAAGAAAAGTTTTCATGCAGGTCTTAGGTTGGTTCTTCTTGATGGTAGAGGCCTTATCAAACTAGCGGAAAGAATGTTTCTTCCCAGCACAAATTCATTTAAGGAAGCTTCAGGCAAATGCATTAGCAGAGGCATTGAAAGGGTCCCAGCATGGTGTTTTAAAACCAAGATTTTTTTTGTCACTGGCCGAGCCTGATTTAGTGCATAACAGAGACAATTTCCCCTTCTCCTGAGCTTGAGCAGGTTGTAAAGGAAATCCACTCCATAGTAGTTTCCTTTACAAGCTGTTCCTTTTTCGTTTTTGAAAATTCAATCTTTCCCTCCTAAGTTATTGGCTTCCTTTGCAGTCGCAACTGTAAGGACAAATGACACAGAGAAGGAAGCCATTGACATTAATGCAACAGATCCAGGGTGTCAAGGATCAGCAACTTGCCTTGAATAACAAGAAAGTCAGAAACTCATGCAGAAACAACTCAACTCGCTGACAAATATGATCGGCCAGAAAAAATGGAAACGAAGGACAATCTGAACTGTGATTGATTTCTCATAGTTGTACGCAATATATTATGATTGGTAAAATAATCCACCATAGATAACTATACACATATATTATGCTTGGTACGTGAAAAGCTACCAAACAATATGCTCAGTCCCAAAATGCTTTCTGATATCACTAGATAATAAGTGAAGAGAATTGTAAATGCTATCTGATTCAGGATGAGTCTCATCTCTTGTTGTAAACAAATGTACATTTCCTTGTACCTCAATCCAACTATGACCCAACTCCTTTGTTGCTGTTCCTCTTTCTCTCATAAATTTTCTTATCTCCTCAACTTCATTCCTTCTACCCGCACATGAATACATGTCAATCACCATTAAACATGCACTGGCATTACATGGCTCAAGTTCCAAAATCCTATCAGCTGCAAACACACCTAGTTCTAACCTCCCCCAAATCCTGCATCCATTCAACAATGTTCTCCAAATAATAGCAGAAGGCTGAAAGGGCATCTTTTTAATCAACCCAAATGCTTCCTTGAGAAACCCTGAACGCCCAAGAACATCAACCAAACAAGCATAGTGTTCAGGTCCTGGAGAGATGTTGTAATCCATCTTCATTATTCTAATAGACCTCATAGCTTTTTCCACAAATCCACAGTGCACACACCCCTGAAGAACACCCAAGAAACTGATTTCATCCGGCAGAAAACATGCCTTCTGCATCTGATGGAAAATCATAAGTGCTTCCAGACCGTACCCATGCTGCCCACAACCCACGATCAAAGAATTCCAGGTGATGAGATCAGGTTTGATTATACCCATGAAAACACAACAAGCATCATTGAAATCTCCACACTTCATGAACATAGAAATGGCAGAATTTCCCACCTTAGTGTTGTTCTCAAAACCTAACTTGAGAATTTGACAGTAGAGCTGCTGACCGATAGAGAGAGCAGCTAGATCTCCTGAAGCAGCGAAAGCACTAGTAAATGAATGGCAAGTGGGTTGGAATCCAGAAAATAACATCTTTTTAAAGAGGCTCACGGCTTCAAATGGTAAGCCATTTTGTTGGAAACCTGATATAATGGAAGACCATGAGATGGAGTTTGGTTCAGGCATTTTCTCAAACACTCGCCATGCATCTGCAATGTGTGAATTTTTACATAACCCTGTGATAGCAGTAGTCCAGCTTATTACATCTTTATTGGGCATAACAAGAAATAATTTCAGTGCAACGTGGGCCTTTCTTCCTTGCATGTAGCCCATGATCATAGAGTTCCAAGAAACTGTGTTTCTCTCATGTGTTCTATCAAACAGCTCTCTTGCTTCTGCTATTCTATTGTTCTCAATGTAGCATCTGATCAGGACGTTCGACGCAACAACATCTCGGTGGGGCATTTCATCAAATATTTCCCTCGCTCTCTCAACTTCTCCTTTCAGAGAGAACTCTGACATTCTTTGGGTGAGTCTTTTGTGATTTTGAGAATTATTGCCATGCAGCCCCCAGAAGGATTTACAGGTGCGGGAAAAGAGCATGCTGATTATGATTTCCAATTTTGAACTACATTTTGCCAAAAAGTCATGTTATAGTTCGAAAAGATCTCATTTAATCCAAATTTGGCAGTTCAGGTGGTCACTGGCCGGGACTTTTAGTCGAGGAGATCTATTATGTTGTACTTTATAGTGGTCACATTTAACTCCTACAGTTGATTTTAATTGAAGAAGCTTTTTGACTATTTCGCACAATTATAATAGTAGAAGTAAAAAGGAAATAGAATTGAATTTCTCATTAATTGTTAAGGGAACCAATTGTAATATACGTTTGCCTAGTAAGAGTAGAATCAATGATAAATAAAGGAATAAAGGAATATTTTCAAAGCAATTGAGCAGACACACATACTGAGAGCTATTACCAATGGGTGTTTAGGTATGTGCCACGCGAAAGAGCATGTGAGCGATGGGCCAGGAACTCAGAACTAATCAATCTTTCTTCAAATCCCTCCTTCACCCTTCTCTTGCAAAATTGGGCTCAGCTGGCTTTTCTAGTTTGCTTGCAGCAGCACCCTCCCTTCTTGTGCTTGCTGCTAGCCTTGCTGCATAAGCCGCAAGGCCTGACCCTGATGGAGGCACTGCCAAATCCATTCTTCTCTCCCTGGCCTTCAGAACGGCTGCATCCTTCCTCTTCTTGTGCCTCCGCCATGCCGCTTGTATATAACAAGCTGCCCATGTTCTCCATTGATGCGAATAGAACCGAAACTTGTGCTGAAGTTGCTTGCTATGTAGCCTCCTAAATTGGGTTGCTACAAACTTTAGATCCTCTGCAATAAGAGCAAATGATTCTACTTCAGATATGGCCTTTACTGTTCTAGTTGACGATGGGAGAATGACGCCAGGTTGTGGATCAAGAGCCCATGTTAATAGTTCCTCGCCGCAGAAGTCTCCTGGTCCTATACGGCAAGAGTTGAAGAACCCGGAACGCCCACCATTGGTAGTGTAAGAATCAAGGTGGCCTCGGATGATAAAGAGCATTTCGTTTACAGGGTCACCTTCACGCACTAGGCATGTTCCTTCAGTGCAAAGAGCCGGCTTGAGCCTCTCACAAATTGCATCTAGCATCCGTTCATCCATTTGATCAAAGAGTGGAACCTGTAGACATTAGTGAAACAACATTGATATGTATTCATATGCATGCAAAGTTACCTTAATTTAGAAGGAAAGATAATTTGATTGATCTTACTCGTCTAACAAGATCAAGACACAAATGGCGTTTAATGTCTCTACGAAGATCCATCGGGAGGCCTTTGAGAAGTGATTCCTCGTCAACTCCTCGTGTTGCCAGCCACTTGTATTGATCATACCTTCGTACACATTGACGAAGCTCCTGCGGTAACTGTCTATGTCGCATCCACTGTTCAGTGTCTGTTCTCTTGATTCTCCACTCTTCCAATCGAACCGTTGTGGATTGGAGATATGTCTGTTAATGAGGAAGTTAAGATCAGTACTCAACGTGATCAAGGATTTTTGAAGAACCAAACCGAGCTTCTTGCCAAATCTATAGTCAACAAGACTTTGAGAAAAAATTACAACTTCAGTGGATGCAAGACTTACTTGCATATTTCCAATGAGCAAAGCAAATAGAACCAAACCAACACTTGCGATAATGATGGCAAAGCTTATTTCTCCAACATAAGTGCTTGTTGATAGATTCTGTCCTAGAGAGCTGGATAGGTTGATAGAAACATCATGAAATATATTAGTAATGGAGTATTTTACATGATCATCTTCTGAAGGCAAATCAAAGAGTTCAATAATATTTACCTTAGGTTTCTAAGTCCCCACCAAAGACAGTAGAAGTACTTATTGAAGAACATTGAGGAAGTGACCTCAAAATTCAAAGCATCAGCATATATACCAAACTTGAAGAAATTACTACTCGGGGTGCACAGAGTTGTGATGTTGCTGGACTTGAACCAGGTAATCCTTTGAGAATCAGCCATTTTTCGGCAGTCAAAGAATCCATACTGACATGATTCATTTTGAAGACTACAAACTTTTCTCCAACAAGCTTCCTGCCTTTCAACTGATAAAAGATACCAACAGGCTCCTAATACCTATTCAAACAACAAGACTAATCGATTTTGAGATGAAAATTTTAATTTATTTTAGCTTTAAAAGTTTGAAAAATGAAAGAAAGCCGAAGAGGTAACGAAGAAATGAAATCAGAAAGACAAAAATACTGGATCTTACATGGCTAGCAAGCATGTAGAGCATGAGATTGTAAGCAGCCCCGGCCCATGCTGTCTCTGTCACCACTCCAGTAGCCTTAACAATTTGTGAGGAGAGAGGGAAAATTAGAAATAGCCTTGGTATGTATTGGAAAATGATAATAAACCGTAAGACGTTTTTGGTATTGGTCATCGTGGATCCCCTCAGACTCGGAATTACAGCCCAAATTAGCACCTGCAACTCAACATTCCAAGCGTATTTATAAGATTGAAGACAAGCTCAATCTATGTAAAAGGAAGCAAGATTTATGGAGCATATATCATGGCTAGCTATACATAAGTTGAGACCTAATTGAACATTTAACATTCTAGACTTAGTATTTGATCAGAAATGGTACAAAGAAGACAGAAGGAAATGAAATTGTCATTCACACCTGTGGAAGGGGCAGAGCAGCCACAAGATCAATCCAAAGTGCCTTGCTTAAGTACCTTGAGGCAATTTTTGAAGGGTTTATAACAAGCTCTCCTCTCCCAAATACACGAGAGGAAGGAGCAATGTAAGCTGTTTGAAACCGAACGAAAATCTGAATCACATAAAACACATCTGCCAATGAACGAACAATCGTGAGGGCTACTTCAAGTGGTATCCCCAAGTCTATGCAAGTCTCCTCCCGAACTCCCGGCAAGAAAAAGAATAGAGGATCAACAAAGAGGGAAATTAA
The DNA here is from genome assembly GCA_030144865.1 of Tinospora cordifolia. Taxonomy (NCBI): domain Eukaryota; kingdom Viridiplantae; phylum Streptophyta; class Magnoliopsida; order Ranunculales; family Menispermaceae; genus Tinospora; species Tinospora cordifolia. The sequence continues at coordinate 8,198 of JAJIYU010007698.1, read as the reverse complement.
ACATGCAATCAGAAAGATTTTGTTCCATCGGCGTATGGTAGGTCCTCGAGGATCTAATATCTTCTTCTTCACTCTCTCGTAGTCTTCAGAAAAAACTCGAGACAGTACTTTAACTTTCAAAGACCTGCTGATCTTCTCTTCTCCCTTCTTCTCAGACTTGATAGAGCTTGGCTCAGATATCTGTGTCCCGTCGATTCTGTAAGTGAGCTTAAACATATTATCTCCTTGGGTTTTCATGAATTTTGCATTTTCTAAGTCATCTTGGAATCTAAAAAGCAAACACATAAAGCACAGATTCAGAAACAGTTCCATTAGAGAACAATTGAGAGAAACATCTCTTACCAGGTGATACAAATGTAATTGTATCCAGTCAAATTTAAAAAAAAAAAAAGAACAAGAATGAAAAACTAATTACAGAGAAAAAAACAGAGACCTTATAGATCTTGAGTTATCAAAAGCCATTGGAGTCTGAATCTCTAAAGTGGGCTCACTAGGTGGCCACCTCTTTCAAGGGAGGAGGATATCAGGGCATGCATAGCACCTCGAGAATGCTGGGCTTTGAGCTATCAGTCACAAGAAGTAAGATTAAATATAAGCATATTTTATTTCAAGAACCATGCTATAAAGAAATAAAGTGCATACTTGAAGAAGAAGCTGAATTAGTTGCCTTGCCCTTTTGGGTCAAAAGACAACATGCAATCATCTCTAGGCTTGCTTGCAATAAACAAAAAGGAACTTCTGGGACTTTTTCGCACAAAATTCTAAAGATTTGTACACTATTGAAATCATTGTTCAAGGTTCAATCTCCGACTGTAGTATCCTAGATAGAAATTCACTTGTGGATTAGCAGCGGCGTGAAGTATGAGTCAATCCTGCTTATAAATCTGGAGAAGGAGATGAACTTGGGTTGCAATGAATTCAACGGAAGAAAAAAAATAAAAAAAACCACATCAATAATTTTTAGCATAATATTCTTATTGAACAGAGAAATCGAAAGACCCATTAAAAGATTCACTTAGATCATTGCCTTTAATTACTTCAAAAAATAAAAAATAAAAAAAAATGGAGAAGAAGAAGAAGACGAAATGAGTCTACCTCCGCAAAAGATCAATGCCGATTCTTGCGTAATGCCTGCAACGCCAAGACCCATTTGTTTACATCAAATCTACCTTTTCTTCCTGCCTGAGAATTTTAGAATCTCGATAAGATTAGCTGTTGAAGAAATTAACACCAATTCAGATATTGCCCAAGAAAGATATCTTTCCAAAATGAAAAGAAAAAAAAAATCTAAATTAGAATTCAATTTTTAGAACATTTTATGGAATATCTCCGAAGAGACCCATTTTCAGAACATGAACAAAAAAACAGAGACACACACACACACAAACTCCTCTCTCTCTCTCTCTTTCTCTCTCCCTCTCTCTCTCTCTCTCTCATGTCTATTTCTTCTTGTTAAATTAGCTGTTTTCTAGCTAGCAGCAATGTTCGCTATACACCATAGAAACTGACGGCAAAAATTATGAAAATAAAAATAAAAATAAAGAACCAGAATATATTAAATAAACTGAAATATAGTAATAGTTAAGTACAGACGGAGAGATGAATCCATCAATCGCCAAACAAACGAATGAGAGTATCAAACCCAAATCAAATTAATCATAAAAAGGACTGAAAGAGACGTTTTCTTTAGTTCTTTATCTGTATTTATTCACTCATTTTTATTTATTTATTCCAAAAGCCACGAGTAGAGTTGACTACAAGAGATATGCATCTCCAATCGGCTTCCTACACGTGTAAATCCGTTTACTTTTCTTTTGGATTCCCTTTTATTGTCTTGACTTTATTAAATAATTTTTTAAAACGCCCCGATTCTGTCAATTAATTACGGAAACAACACTAACCGTTTGGTTTGACTGGAGGGTGAGGAGTTGGGTATGAGGATAGTTTCGTAAATATTAGAGTTGGTGAGGGCATTAGTGAAGTAAGGAAAGCTAAGCGACAGCCAACGAGATCTCGCTTGGGACACTAAAGACAAGTTCGCCCTCTCCCTATAGGCTATGACATTGGAACACAGATGAAAACTACCTGTCTTCTGGATTTTTACACGTGGCACACTAGTCTATTGTTACTAAACCTACATGTGCAGTTGTGAAGCAGAAGCTTGCCACGTGGAAACTTAGACACTGAGGCCCACTTGAACTGAGATTAGACGGGTGATGGATGAACAGCCTGGATAGCGAAAGGGCATGCCTCATTCACATCTAAAGTAGGATAATACTAATAGCATTCCCACGATTCTTCATATATATATATATTAAAGTAATTGCCGAAATTGTGTGAAAAATGCAATTATAATATCCACTAATATTTAATGAATAGATGATGCATAATTTAACATATATATATATATATATATATATATATATATATATATATATATATATATATATATATATATATATATATATTTAATATTGATTATTGTGATAATCATATTAAAAAATATAATTCCAACAGTTAGTTTAGCATTTAAAGATATGATATTCAATAGTTATAGTTATTGATTACTATAATTACATTGAAAACAATTAGAACAGTCAAAATTAGCACTATTATTATGCAAATGCTTTCCTTTGTTTTTATTTGTCAGTTGCAAATTACATAGCAATAGTTAATTCTTCTTTTATGCGTCGTATGGTCAAAATTTTCTTTATTATTATTATTATCATTATTTTAAAAGTATCTCTTTCAACTGTACAGAGACTATTAATTTAATGCACTTGGCTCGTCCTCGAGGTGGGAAGATAGCAAAAGAAGTCGTAGGCTTGCTTAGAAGAAGAAGATAATCTATGTGGAGCAGCTTGCAATGGCTCCCACGCGGATTTGAAAAATGAAATGAATCGAATATGGATAAGACTTGAATGATAGTTACAAAGACACCGAAAATCCAGGTAAATTCTACAAACCTTATTCACTGAACAAGCTCTTCACCTGTTAACGTCATGGGCAACAGAACCTCTTCGCGTATCAGAAAATCTACGAATTGCTACCAATTCCCATGTTTCTTCGTCCCTACAATCACTTCCACCGACACGGGTAATTCCTATATTTCTTCTATTCATTTATTGCGGACCATGTAAGGATAAGGACGGTGCCTTAATGTGGGACACAAAATCAAAAGTTTTGTGTTCCCCAGATTGGATCAACAGGAGAACGATTATCTAAATGGCTCTCTCTCTCTCTCTCTCTCTCTCTCTCTCTCTCTCTCTTTTATTTAAATATATGTGACTATTTTTTTTTTAAAATGTTAACAATTATCGCTACAGGTACATCACTTTTTATGAATCTACATATTCAAAACTGTTAAGATTAATCTGCTATAAACAAATGCAAAACAGTTGGTGAGGCATCCATTTGCTTCGCTGCCATGATTGAATGAAAATGAATAAGATCACTTAGTGATGTTTTAGCTTGATTTTAGGCCCTAACTCACTCCACAAACAAACCTTGCAAAGAATCTCTTTAAGTTATTGAAGTATTGAATTCTTCTTAATGTTTGTATTGCTCAAGCTCACATTATTTATAAAAATTATAAAATTGTTATAAATAATAATAAAAAAATATTGAATGTCTTTGTAACTTCTTTAATATTTAGTATCATTTAACATCTAAATCTCATAATATCCAAATTAATTGAATTATTTAAATATTATCATTATAATTTATTTAACCCTTCATTCTAAAAAATTATATAAAAGGGTCTTGTGTCTCATAAAAATTATCAATAAGAAGAATAATTTTCTATTGGAATTCTTTCTTCTCTTTAGTGTTTTTGAGTTTTCTTTCTTTTCTCTTAAAAATATTCTTGCATTTTTCAATTTGTTCTAATTTGATTCATAACACGTTATCATCACGATTCACTTTTTAAGATCAACTTCAAAGATTCAAGAGTTTAAAAAGAAAACGCTTGAAGCTATATTTTAATTTATATGATTAAATATTTAAGAAGTATATTTGTTTGTGCAAGCATGATTATTTATATGATATTATTTACTATTAATTATATATAATGTCATTGACTAAGAAAGAATGCTCCGTAGTTGCGTCTTCTACAATCTTCTACATTAAAAATCAAAAATCAAATAAATAACTTTATTCAATATTTTATCGATTGCTTATGCTCTATTCTTTATTTCTTACAAATATATTATAAGTTTGAATTGATAGTAGGTAAGCCTTGTTCTGAGTAAAGCTAAACATTGGAAGGGAGACATGTTATCCTGTCTTAGGAGGTCGGTTACTTTAAGTAGACTCTGTCTCACCGCCCTTTCTTAGAGGTTGTCCTACCAATTCATATAAATAGTACAGTTTAATTAAATATCAAGATGTGAGCATATATTGTAACACCTCGGCTCCTGAATCTGTCACATATGTCATAGGCGCGTGGTTGTCTCGTAGCTTAAGACGTAATTTCCCTCATGTGCAGTCACTGCTGCTTTCTATCCGAGAACCAGGGATATTACTTTTTCTTTACATCGTCTATCACATCTGTTAGTTGCAACAAATTATCTCCCAAAGTACAAAATAAAGTATATATACACTTGCTTTAAAACAAAATAACAATAACCTTGGAATCACATTATAATTGAAATGACATTAATTTATGATCAAAGTTACGAACAATTTTATGGGCCTCATAGCCAACTTTTGATAAGACAAATACTGTCTAGCCTAATGATCGACATCTGACAGTTGCTTGCCCTGCAACTGTACAGGTTCGCACTAGAATTAATCGGTGAGACCGGATATCGTCCTCAGGAAAAAATAAATTTAATAAAATACCTTAAATCCCAATTTAATGTTGGTCTCCATTTTATCAAGGCTCTACTTGAAGTGAGTGTATCAATTTCTGAATAAAAATCTAACCTAGTAAGAGTGATAAAATTTGTTTTTAGAAAACTTTATAAAATGAATGTCTAGGATAGTGAATGTCGCTATATAACCTATGATTCTCATTTTAGATCATGAAATGTCTACACTATGAGTTCTAGCACCTGTAATTGAAACCCCCTCCCGAGGCACTTCAATATCTATTAGAGTTGTCTTATGATACCCTCTCCCGAGGTGCTTAATCAACAATCTAATATTGTATAATCAAAAACCCTGTGCAACTCCCTAGATAAGCTAACAACCCTCTGATTAATTAACTATTCTAAGTCCATATTGTGATAACCACCCATTAGACCTCTCTTTCGAGTTAGTCTAATGCATTGAGCTCATCATGCCTATGGCCAATAAACACAAAACATTAAGCATGCACAAAATAGAATGGTGTTTCTAAATCAATAACTTCAACAAAAGATCACAGTTCATACATTGGACATTATATCCCAGACAAAAAAAACTAACTAGTTTGACATGAAAGTAATAGAAAACATTAAACAATGAAGAAATTTAATTATACTCAAAACTTGGTAAAAATTTTCAATCCCTTCTTGAAACAATGGTTTTTGTCTCTCTTAGCCGTCACAAGTGAGTTTTTCCAAATTAAGTATATTTTAGCTTTTATTACCTCTCCTATTTATAGTCTCGCACTAAAAAACCCTAAAAATTCGAGAAAATCGACAATTAATCATGTGACCACGATCAGTATTGCTCTCCAATAAAAATTTGGATTCCTTCGTTCTGTGCACCACGGTCCCCTGATTCTATTTTTGATCAACATTCTGGTTACCGTAGTCACTAATTTATCGACCGTGGTAACCAGTGAGCTTTAGCCTTATTTTGTTTTCCTTCGGCTACCTCGATCTTCTGTTATTTGACTGTAGTCATTTGATTCTTTCTTCACGGTTTCCTCTTCTTTTTGCCTTTATTTGATGCAATTTCTCCTTTGGTTTCATCCTGAACCTACAATACACTGGATTTTCTTCCCCAGACATCATTTTTTCATAGAAAAACTTTAAATCTTGAAAAACAAAGCTTATAATGCAATAAAACAATACAGGCCCCTAACCTACATGCTCATGCTACTATTAATGCAAAACTTCACCTAATTCTCCTTTTATTTCCTATAAAATGCAATAAATCACCTATACTAATGTTAGTTTGCTGTGCAACTAACAAATACCACCAAACTTAGATTGTTGTTCGTCTTCGAACAACAACTCTACTTTAAGGAGTTTACCCATGCCATAAAAATACATTTACATTTTTCTTTCACTCATTATTGTGGCCTCTATCTTTTATTCTTGCAGTATGATTCATTAGCACCTCCCTAAAGCCATTCAGGTTGTCTAGATTTTCAGCTCATCAACCATGCTTCTTTAACTTCACCTTCTTATTTGTTAGTACTCAATCATTCTAAACTTGTAGGTGATTTGTAGGCACCATCTCACTCAAAGAGATCCTTTCCTAATACCTAGGTACACGACCCACTCAATTTTCTCCTCTATCTATCTTCTACTCAGTCTAGACTATAATCAGGATCATAGGTCTTTTTTTTTAGGTTGTAATGTGGTCTGATTCAAAGTACAAGTTTTATAGAAATTTAAATCTGACTCAAGTATACACTCATACCAATAATGCCAGCCTTATTTGTTTGATTTTCTCTGTATAGCTTGATCATTTCTGTTCAATCCTTTGTGTTTTTTTTTCATTCATACAACCTCATCTTCATGACTCCCCCAAACTTATTTCATCCTGAGCATTCCAAATTGTACCCCGATATATACTCATATAAAAATAGAAAGTTTGGCTAACATTAAATATTTGGAAGTATTGAATACTTATAACTCTTTTTTTTATGTATAGTGTAAATAACTGAAACAAAAATTAAAAATACATATATTAGCATTCCCTCCTTTCACATCCTCAGAATAGTTGATATTAAAACTATGAGTGCACACAATAAGTTTCATCTGGGATATTCACAAAAGGATCTAATGTTTATACATAATATTTTGGCTCAAAACAAGAAGACAAGCTATAAGGCTCAAACTTGGCTACAAAAGATTATAAATGTTGTGGTTGGCCTTTAGGCTAAGACTCAAACAATGATGACCTACTTCATTTCCTTCTTAAAGTCATTCCTAAGTAGTATTCAAGATAGATTTGATCATTTCAAGGATCTGCGGGAAGTTCTCTCCATTTGTGGTCAGTTTCTATTCCTCACTTTCTCAGTTTTCGGATTCTCAGTCCACCTAAGACTTAATGGGTCTGCTAAATTTTTTCGACAAACCAAGAACACATACTAGTTAAAGAAGCCTTAGATTATTGCTTCACCATACCACATGAATTTTACAATTTCATAGGTTATTCAGTGAAAATATATACACAAATATATATGTATATTTATTATTATTATTATTGTTATTATTTATTTATTTTTTATGCATGGCATGGACAATCTAACTAAATGCTCTCCTAATTAACCTCCTAAATTCTTCTAAAATATGCAAAATAAATGATTTAAGGAAGACAATATTGTGGAATCGACAGAAACTAACAAGACTGAACAAAAACTAAACCTGTTTGCTGTGTGTTGGGGCGTTAAGCACACACGGCCACACCTGAATGGTGCCTTGTCCTCAAGAGTACATTGATTCGCATACGTGGAAAAGAACACATCGAGATATGCATTCAGAAATAGAGAAATTAGCCTGGAGAGCACAAAAATTTGGTACACAGGTGGGACCATTAATAAAAATTAATACATCAACAAAATAATTATCAAGAGTCACAAGAGTGAAGTTTGGAAAGTAGTAAAGACAAAAAGAAAGTAAAGGAAACTAGGGCTCAGAGATCATCTCCAAAGACTTCTGCCTCAGTAATGAAATCATTAACATCTCCGCCATCGTCATCATCCTCATCATTGCCTACTGGTGGAGTCGGAGGTGCCGGTGGCACACAACAGGTCATAGCCATGTATGGTAGGCAGCAAGACTATAACACCCCAACCCTCGCATTCTTTGGTCATTGGACATAACCACCATTCTTTAATAGTGAACTTAACCATTTGGCAGGTCGGGCCAGTGTTACTTTACAAGTGACACACACTTGACTTTCTATTTTTCAATACCTCATGTCTCAGAATAGATTCAAGAATACAAATATCATTCAATAAAATCAAGGCAATTAAAGATAAAGAAAAATTCAACTTCTTTATTCATAAAAAGAAAGTACATAACTTTATAATGTAA
>JAJIYU010007697.1:0-18814 GCA_030144865.1 Tinospora cordifolia | reverse complement strand
GTTGGGGTGTGTTTGGTTAGCAAGAAAATCAAAATTTTATTAATTTTTTTCATTTTCTTAAAAAATCTTATTTTCTTGTATTTGATGTATGAAAATGATGATTAAAAATTTTTTAAAAAATTTCTATGGTCTAAATATTTATTTACCAAAATCTACTTGATTTAGGAGGTGAGAAAATAAGAAAAATATACTGTATACTAAATAATCAGTTATAATTAACATTTATTAAAATTTTTCACGTGTAATCTAACAATCATGAAAAAAATACAAAAGAATATTTTCTTAAGAAAAAAATATTTTTTAGGAAACATTGTCTCGGCTCTTACTTACAACTTTACTATTATTTGCATAAAATATAAAAATTATTTTTTAAATAATAAAAAATGGTTATACCATACCATAACTTTTTTAAAAAATTGATTCTTAATATCTCCTTATTTTATTTATTTATTTTTGTTAAAACAAGTCAAATGTGTCAATCACAATAAGTTCCTTAGTTATCACTTATAAAATGATTTTTTTTTAATACTTAGGAAAGTCTCAAGTTTGCAAAAATGTAAATATATTTCAAAAAGAAAAAAAGACTAAAATACAAAAATAAAAACTTTTAGCGTGTTTTAGATTTTTTTTAATTTAAAAAGCTTTATTTTGATCATAAATTGAAAATATTTAAAATAGCTAAAATTAATAAAATAATTAATTATTTTATTTTTATGGAACTACAAAATTTATTATTATATAACAGCTAAGTGTTATATATCTTTATATATTACTTACAAGTATAATTATTATAAGTTTACGAATGCCCTTAATTACTTATAAAATTAGACAGAAAATCCATATTTCGACCAAAAAATTGTCGAGTCCCCACGTGTCATATCACCAGTTCCGTAACGCTTACTCGATCTCTCTCTCTCTCTCTCTCTCGCACACGGTATAGCCGTATAGGAAACAAAAAAGAAGCACGTGCGGAAGAAACATCAGCGCGCCACGTCACGGGAACCAGGAGGGCCAAAAAAGTCAAACGTGAACAGTAGGGAAACTAAACACATAAAAGAGAGAAGAAAAAATAATATCTATAAACAAAGCATCACAGCCATACGATCGGAATCCGACGCTCAGCAAGGAGTCCCACTGTAACCCGTCCGATTGATAAGATCTGATAATCCAACGGCCCAGAATCGTTCTCTGACAAACGAACCTCTTTCGTCGTCTTTAAGTAGAGGAGCGAGCTATGGAGTCTCGTCCCTCTCTCTCTCTCTCTCTCTCTCTTCTCACTGTTATTGATTTATTAGTGGGTTATTTTTTTATATTTTCATTATCTTTTTTAATTTTCATTGTTTTTTGTGAGCCAAGAAGAGAATTTCCATTTCTATCTAGGGTTTCTTCTTCGCTCGCTGCGAAGGTGTTCTGCGTCGAGATCCAGGCGGTTTTGTGTGTGAAGATTTCTAGGGTTTTCTGTCTCGTGGGATCGATTATATTAGGTAGGGTTTGTTCATAGGTTGAATTCGTTCGTTTCCCTCTCTCTCGTTTTCTCGCGGGATCTAGGGTTTCTATTTCTTTATTTGTCTTGTTTGGGTTATTGTTGCTTCTGGTGTTTTCGATTCGTATTTTGTTGCGGAGAGAGGGAGGGAACGTTTTCTTTCTTGTTCTTCGTTTTTGTGTTTTTTAAAGTTAAACTAGTGGATAAGGGTTAGGGTTTAGTGGTTTCATTGGCGAGTTTGAAGCTACCGGAGGATATAATACACATATAGGTTACAATTGTAATTGGTAATTTGAGCTTTGGTTTTGAATTGATTTTTAATTATTTTTTGTGGGGATAATTGAGGTTATAGGGCGTATTTAGGGGGAAGTCACTATTTGATTCGATTGGAGTAAGGAACGGCTTGTTTATACTGGAATCTTGGGTTCAATCTTGTCCTGAGGTGATACAGCTGGACAATTAACGCGTTTTTGTTTAATTGCGGAAGAGTGAAAGCTGGGTTCGTAGGGGCGACTGTAGGGAATGAATATTTCCTTATGGCAGATTGGTACGTTCAGATTTAAGGAACTTAACTTATGGCACCTGCATGTGTTGTAGATTACGGTACCAAGCAGAAGGAACTGAACAAATACACACTTAAAAATTCAGTTGAAATGATGGGAAAGACACAGAAGTTTTCTAAAGGTTATTCATCTGGTTTTGTTTCGGATTACCGTCACGTGGTTGAGACAATAGCTGAATCTGAAGGGTTTGGTAGTTCGGGGCGAGTTGATAATGAAATGACTGGCTCAGAGGATTCTTGCCCACCCAAGAGGAAATGCATTAGTTTGAATATTGAAAGCTGTGATGGGTTTGGCATTCCTGTAAAATTTCTTTCATTATCAAAAATGTCTCGATCTGAGAGGAAGGAGTTAGAACTCAGGTTGAGAGCAGAGCTTGATCAGGTTCGAGTTCTACAAAAGAAAATTGCATTACGATCTACAAGTGGTGCTTTATCATCTTCTGGTGATATCCGCAACTCAGGCGATGGGCATAAGAAGCCTTCATTTGAGAATCTACAGAGATCATCAGAATTGGCCCCGCTTGGGCAGGGGCTGAAACGGGTTCCCATGGGTCGGAATGGTCACCACTCAAAGCGGGGCCTTTCGGGAAGGTTTGAAGCTGTGAAGCATAATGCTCCTGCTCCATCAGATACAAATGCAAAGTTGATGAAACAGTGTGAGGGAATTTTGAAAAGCTTGATGTCACATCGATTTGGTTGGGTCTTCCATGAACCTGTCGATGTTGTCAAGTTGAATATCCCAGATTACTTCACTGTAATAAAGCATCCAATGGACTTCAGCACAATTAAGAGCAAATTGACTACAGGTCAGTACTCAAGTCCCTTAGGTTTTCTGGCTGATGTGAGGCTTACTTTCTCGAATGCATTGACCTACAATCCTCCGGGAAATAACGTCCATGCTATGACTGAAGTGGTTAGCAAGTATTTTGAAGGGAAATGGAAAGCTATAGAGAAAAAACTTCGAGAGTCTGACTCAGTATCAGCTACTATAGAATTGGATGATCCAAGAGAAGTTGAATCTGGGATCCCCAGTCCGCCTACAAAAAAGAGGAAAAGTGCTTCAACTGATCAGGGAGTTAAGATAGAGCCTGTCAAGCAGATAATGACAGAAGAAGAGAAACATAATCTAAACAAAGATCTAGTGTCTTTGATTGCAGAGTTGCCAGGACACATTATTGATTTCCTGAAGTTGCATAGTTTTAATGAAGGCCAAAGCGAGGAGGATGAATTTGAAGTTGATATTGATGTCCTTAGCGATGATACATTATTTTCACTGCGGAAGCTTATCGATGACTATATACGAGAGAAGAAGGAGAACCAGGCAAAATCTGTTCATTGTGAAGTAGAGGTACTTATTTGATTTTATTTGCTGAAATGTCAGTTTGTTGTGTCACTTATTGGAACTTATTCGACATGTATTATGTTTTGAATGAATGCAGGTTCTGAATGAATCAGGGCGTAGCAATTCGTCTATACAACCTTGCAAAGGTCTTTATTTTCTTCTGTGCTTAATTATCATACCCTCTAAGCATGCAGTGATTAGGGATTATTGTTTTCTATTTTTATTGCATGTAAATAGGGTTTGATGGCGTTGATGAGGATGTAGATATCGGTGGAAATGATCCTCCAGTCTCTAGCTACCCACCTGTGGAAATAGAAAAAGATGCGGCATATACTAACAGTAAACGCAGTCCTTCAAGTAGCTCTAGTAGTGATTCGGGCTCCTCATCTAGTGGTTTGTATTTGTTTCACTTTCTTATTGTTTTTTTACACTTTTTGTTCACACGTAAGGCTGCTGATTTTTATTTCCTTTTCTTTTTTTTTTTTGGAACTATCTGGTTCTGATGATGTAAATTCCAATTTTATTTTTTTCGGCCATGTGTTGCAAGTTAAGAAATTTTAGTGGGACATAGCACTCTATGATTGAAAACGACCAGATCCTTTGTGCACATTCAACCTTTTGATTTTCCTCTTTCTGGATAAACAACTGCAGAAAATGCTCTTTTCAATATGAGTTGGTGTATAATGCAGTACTTTTGAATGTGAATAAATAAAAAAAAGAAGTAATTTGAGGGTTAAACTGTTAAAGCATGATTGATGGGTCAAAAGTCCAATGTTGAGGCTCAAAAATTTTAAGACTTATGATAAATGCTTAAATGGTTAAAACATATCTAAAGAATGTTACACATAACGATAGAAGTGTGTGCCCATGACCATAGTTACAAGAATATCAATGTGAGTTGATAATTTTTCTAATTCATGATTTAATTCTAGTGAAATGGATTTAAATCTTTGAGATGGATCAAGCCTTCGAATATTTGTTGAAAATAGTTAAGTGTTATTGAGGTGTGTTCCTTGAGGTGGGGATTGCTTGGTTGCATCAATTGCCTGACAAGCATGGCTATTGAGGTGTGTGCCTTAGTGGGCATCACTTTCTTGTAGCTCTCTCTCTCTCTCTCTCTCTCTCTGTTTCTCTCTGTTTCTCTCTCTTTTTCCCTTTTTTTAAGATTAGCTGCAAATCAAGAAATTGAAACTCTTTCTGCATTTCTTGGAAGGAACTTCCCCTTGTTTGTGAAAGGGTTGCACATGTTGGTGAAAGATGTCTTGTGCTCATTAGATATGGCTGTCATTGTACTTGTATTAAATAGTAATGGAAGTGGCTGCCTAGCTAGTCTTCTTCTCTTTTAATTGAATGATGCTCATCTTGATTAGAATTGATTCTCATAGAAAGCTTAGATAAGGTGCAAATCAAGAAATTGAAATTCTTAGAAGGAGCATCCCTTTGTCTGTGAAAGGGCTGCACATGTTGGTGGAAGATGTCTTGTCCTTATGGGATGTGGGTTTAATTGAAGGCAATGGACACATGAGAATTTGGTCTTGCCTGCTTTTTAAAAAAAATTAAAAAAAGGAGGTTGCTAATTGATTGTCCTTTTTTGTTGTCCATTGATATTGATTAAAACCAAATGATTTTGTTGTGCCCAATGGTTTCAAGGTGTGAAGGAGATGGTTTGGTGATTTGTGTTGTCTAGGTGAGGCATAGCCAAGGAGATAAAATATTTACTTAGAAGTCCTTAGATAATTAAATAATTATTTACAGCACCTTGGAGAGCTTGTATGCATAATTATATGTATTTAACTATTTTGTATAATAGATATTAAACTTTCATAATGTGATTAAAAAAATCATATTAATTGCAGTCAGATCCACCCATAATTAATTTATATCACAATATACATTATCCAAAAGGTTCAAAATTACAAAACTCAAATATCTAACACTAGAGGGTAGCCAACAATTGTTAGAGATTTCCGTGGCATTTGTTGGTGGGAGCAAAGCAAGTGGATGGGGGGGACATAAAAGTTTGAGGATTTGTTGTAGTAATTATTTGTTCTAAAGCTCTTTTTTTCTTTTTTTTAAAAAAAAATTAGAGACTTTTATGAGCTTTTTAAATATTTACACAAACCCATATTGCTTGCCTGGTACAACTTGTAGGCTTTTCTCCTTAAAATGCAAATACCTAGGTGACCTTCTAGGCAACTCCTTCAAAACACTGGCTGTGTCTACAACATGGGCTGATTATATGTACTTCTTAATCACTTATACATTGAAAAAGAACTTTAGGATCATTTTGATGATTTTTAGTTAGATTGGGTGTTAGGTATGAAAGATCTATCCATTGGTCATATTAGGATGAGAGGGGCGTCACATTAATATTTGGTCTACATTATGTAAACAACATTGTTGTTTTGTAGTAGGAATTATAAGATTTTCATTTGTTAGGTACTTGAAAGGTATCCTTGTCTGCCAAGCGTATGTGTTGATGTCCATTAGGTACTCAACTCAATTTATGCCTTTTTCAAACTACATGGATTCAGGGAGTGGTGGAATAATTATTTCTTCAAATTTCCTTATGTTAAGCATTATTAATATAGCAAGTCAATATGACCTATAGTACTTTCTATGATTTACAACTAGTAAGTGTGTGTAATCATGCTTTAGTAGTATATTCTATAAGATGCAATGATTTTTTTTTTTTTTTTTGAACAATGAATGTAAAATCTGTACTATTGTTATGAAAATATTTAATGAAGCCATTTTTTGCGAATTTAACATAATTTCTGTTTCGGAACTTATCTCATTTTTGTTTGAAAAGTTGTTTTTGATGTTAAGAATAACAAGATTTCTTCTTGTTTTTTTGTTTTAACTAATTTTCTCTTTTCATGTGTTCCTTGTGTTTGTGGGGTTTTTTTTTTCTTAAGTTACATATTTACTATTCTTTTTTTTTATTTTTTTTATTTTACTTTTTACATTCTTTGATTAAATTTGCGTATTTTGTCCATATAACATTGTTATTGTATTGTAATTGATAAAAAAAGAATCACCTGTCATATATGTGTTCAAGTTCTAGTATATAGTAAAAAGAGAAAGTTAGAACAACTAAGGCCCCTAAGGGAGGACAAGAAGTTCTTCCTAGAAAGTCAAATGAACAATATGTAGTTTAGGTGGAGAATAGAGAACTAGAGACATTGTCATGACCTTTGTGGAAAGGTTAGAATAATTCCCTAGTCCAACAGATGTATTGCATACATGAGACCACCACCTACCTATTCTTGATTTTGGCAATGGAGAGCAGTGAAGGAAAAGATATAAATTGTTATCTGCTTTACTTTCATAATTTGCAACAATTTGGAGAGGTTCAACTACTATGCATTCTTTGCTAAATTATGTTTGATTTTTTTTAAAAATTTTTAATCATGAGCTCTGAGACATCCCAAGATGTTGACTTTTGTGACCCTTTTGGTTTCCAAATGAAAGAGTATAGGGTGAAATAAAATTTAGGGAGGAGGGAAAAAAAACTTTTGGCAAAAGATTTTGTAGGATTAATTCTGTATGCTTTTCGCCCTAGTTTGGTTTGCGAACTGAATAAGGTATTTGTAGTTTTGAATCTTTGTTTTTTGAGAACTCAAAAAATGCATCTGGTTGTTTAAGTTTGAAAGATTGTTTTTGATTTGTTTTTCAAAAGAAAACAAGTTTTTTTTGAAATTGTTTCCAAATTTTCTTTTCTTGGACTCAATCCTTGTTTTTGAATCATGAACGAAATTTGGTGTTTGCCATTCGTCGTACTTAATAAGGAGATACCAACTAGAATATTAAGAAGGTTAAGGGCTTGCTCTTTGCTAGAGCAGATGCTCATAGAGCTTCAAGAGGGGAGGTGGCAAAGGAATTGGTTGGGGGTGATTATGAAGTAGCGAGAGGTTTTGCTCTCTCCCTCTCTCTCGTTTTGCGACTCTGACGACTTTGTCTCACTCAACGTCTCTCTCCCTTCCTCTCTACTCTCGCCCTCTCCCTCGTTTTGCCTCTCTCCCTCTTCCTCTCTTTCGTTTTGTCTCTCTCCTTCTCTTTGCTCTCTCTTTTTGCATCTCTTCCTTTCTCTCTGCTCTCTCCCTCTTTCTCTTTGCTCTCTTTTTGTGTCTCTCCCTTTCTTTGCTCTCTTTTTGCGTCTCTCTGTCCCTCTCTGTTTGCATCTCTCTTTCTTCTTCAGTTTACCTTGGTGTATTAACTAATATATGACATTCATTTATAATTTTATAATTTATATATAAATAATTAATTTAATATAAACTATAAATAAATAAAGTTATAGAAAATATAAATAAATAAAGTTGTATTGAGGGACCAATAAATAAATATATATTTTTTCAGGGACTTTTAAATAATTTTTTTAAACATTGCCTAGTTTTTTTCTAGGCCCCGCCTTGCCTTATGAAGCCTTATTATCTTAAATTGCCTTATTGCCTTGACAAAACACTGGTTGAAAAATTTAACTCTTGGATGTGGATGTCCAATTGTCCAAATAGATTTTGTCAAATGACATCATTGCCTCCTTGAAGGTTTTGAAGGCCACCTAGGCCATGTTTGGTTTGCACCTGGTCCATTTTGGGGCATTCCTAAATAGATAGTGGAACTCTGTTTGAGTTTCTGGAAGCATAAGGGGTAATTTTAATTCATTTTGTTACAATATGAAGTTGGTTCTTCAATTAAACTTTTAACTGAAGTGGTTTGTTTAAATTGCTATTATGAAACTTTTCTTTTTTAATTTTCTAAGTCAGATTTTATATTTTACTTTATATTATATTGCTGTAGATAGTTTTGACTTTATTATACTTATCATTATCACATGTATCAATGAGAGGTCATCAAATTATTATGCTTTCCACATAATCCAATTCCTGTTACTTGTTAATATTTAATATTTTGTTTCTTTTAATTTTTGGAAACATATTTGACGAGTGTAATGTTTGATGACTTTTTACAAAATCTTTGACTTCTATAGTAGAAATATGTACCTAATTATACGGACTGGGTTTGTATATGTTAAGCAAGTAAATTATTTATTGAGGAGCTATAAATAAATATCTTGGTCATGTTTTAGGCCTCGCTTAAGTGAGGGCTGGTGACTTAGATGATGATAATTACCTAGATATCCTCTTGATGGCGTAAAAACCTTGCCTCTGGATATTTGACAATGTACCGAATTGGTCCCAGCCTGATTGTTTAACAGTGAGATCCTTCACATGAGTATCTATGATCATTAGTGGTACCGCAAAGAATTGATCATTTGCTTTTGGTGGATTGCCTCAGCGATTAGTGTTTTGCTGGTTTTTTGGTCAGCTATATTTTTGGCAAGAATGTACGCAATTTTTTTTTTATTTTGATAGCTCTAAGTACCAATCTGTTGCTTCAAAATGCACAAAATTAAGCACATTGGAAAATTCTGCTACTTTGCAGTTAACATGGAAAACGTACTTACTGTTTTTAAAAAAAAAAAAAAAAAACGTTTGACCATGAATCAATAATGTTTTTACAGTGATAATTATTGGCTGCTACTAGGCTTTCTAAAGTGGCTCTTAACTTGACAGAATTTAATCACAATCTTAACTAAACTCAATTCTGCACCACATTTTTTTATACTACATGGGATCAATTACATGAATCTACATTCTTTCACTTAACTCTGTCATGGGCTAATTCGATTGTTACTAGGAGACATTAGTTAAATCTTTCATAACAATTGTTATCCAAATTGTTTTGGGTCTTTCTTAGGTTTTACTGTCAATTAATATTTGCTTGTTAATAGCTTCTTTCTAACAGACACATCAAATGGTTTTTGATGATTACAATTTATACTCCATTTGTTGGTATTCACACCATGTACTTTAGTGTCCTTAAGAGTATATTGATTGATGATAAACTAGATACAAACCAATATTATGAGATGAATTATTGGAAAAGAATTCAAAACATGTGATCGAATGTTCCAATGACCTATGATTTATTTTTAAATGTTTGATTGTTCATTTGACCTCTTTTGAAAGTAAGATTTGTGGATTTCATTCTTGGTTTATTTCTTTTCTCTTTTCTTCTTTTCATTTGTGGAATGGTAGACTAGCAATTGAAAAGACTTCTACAAGAGGGTCCTAATATTACTTTGTTTAGAATTTTAGTATGAGAGCTAGTTGGGATTTTGTGATTCTTGGCCATGGAAAGTACAAATGAAGCTATAGATTGGGTCAGCTAGATTGCTAAATTGGTACTAGTGATAAATTATAGTTAGTATTATTAAGGTGTGCCGATCCTTTCTTAGGCTTGCCTTAGGCAAAGTTCTTGAAGGTACTCCAAGCACAAGCATATTAGTGGGGGACCTAACACAAAGTAGGTAGGGTGGGCAGTTGGTTAGATTTAGTATGGATCATTCACAGACGTCGGTTGGAGTTAGCAACTCTTCTAGGGTTTCTTCATCTGGTATCTTTGGGAATGAGGATCAAGTGGTCTTTGTGTACATATTGCATAATGTACGCAATATGTACTAGGCCGTATTGTCTCTACCTAGTAAGAACTACACATTCACCCGAAGGACACTTTGAACATCCAAAGGTTGGAACCGGCCTTAAAGCTCTATTCATTAATAAGAATACATTAGTTGCTCGCTCTCAGGTAGGGCATTGCCCCTCAGTGCGTACCTTTTCAAACCTTGATGTGCTTCACTAATATTTTTCTTTTTTTAATTTTAATTGTTTGATTGATTATTTTGTTATTTTAGTGATAATAACACTATTGAACTTATAAAATATAATCTAATAATAATATTATTACAATTTAAAATGCAATAAAAAAATATAATTGTTTGCCCCCCCCCCTCTCTCTCTGTCTCTCTCTCTCTCTCTCTCTCTCTCTCTCTCTCTCTCTTTGGCTTGAATAGGAAACTTGTTATATGACTTATGTCTAGTTGGCTTATCTTCAGACATTGTGGTTCATTGATTAATAATAAATTTATAAACATATGTTTTTGCATTTTTGTGTCTTTCATCATCCGTGCACATGCCTCGCCTTGAATATGATTGACTCTTTTTTCGCTTATCCCTTAGGCAACAAAGGGGTACTAGCTTTATGTGCCTTGCTCCCTTAATAAGACTGATTGTAATGAAGAGAAAAAGATATTGTTGTTGGCAGACATTATCTGCTAATAGAGATGTCAGAATTTTGTTTTATTCTTGATTTTGTCGTTGATATTTAACTTGGCCTGCAAATTTTATGTTCTTTATTAATTGTGCTATCATTAATGTGGTGACTGATGACAACTGCATTGCAGCTTGAGAATGTAACTAGTGGCACTGGCTTGCTACTTACAACTCTGATTTCCATATTGTTTCTTTATTTGCTGTGTGAATGGTTTTTCATCCTACCATTATTTCCATGCAGATTCAGATTCTGGTAGTTCTTCTGGCAGTGAATCAGATGGTGTCAAACCTTCCTCACTAGCAAATGTTGCTGAAGTATGTGCTATTGAGTTGGCTAGATTGACTTATCTTATGCTGATGTTTGCATGCTTGCTTGACTATGTTTATTATCTTTACATGAATCAGACTGTGCCACTAATTGTTGTCTTTCTTTAACGCAGGAAACTGTTGGTTCTGCAGTGGCTTTAGATCAACGGATAGATAAAAATGTTGATCCAGTTGATGGAAATCGTTAGTTTCTTTGACTGTCTTTCCAAATATGTTTGACTTTGTAATTTATTTATTTATTCTTTTTTCCCAATTTGAAGCAAGATTTCCTTTTGGAATTCTCTAATGTATATGAGGCTATTTTTGAACATGTGCAGAATCTGCTTCTGAGTTAGATCAAATTGATCAGAACCCCCAATCTCAGCCTGTCTCTGTTGAGGCAGATAATCAACAAGAGGGTAAGCACAAATGTCATACACGAAAAATATCTGCCGGTGGGTGTCAATCTTTCAGTGTTCGTACATCATCTCACCCTTTATCCTATAAAATCCATAGGGGAGAGTGCTCCACCTGAGAGGCAGGTCTCCCCAGAAAAGCTCTATCGTGCTGCTTTATTGAGGAGTCGGTTTGCTGATACCATTCTGAAAGCTCGGGAAAAAACTCTTAACCAGGTTGGTTTCATGTTTGGACAGGTTATTCAGATTTTTATTCTCCTTAAACCTGTTTGTTTTTCGTGTTCATTGTGGATGTGACTGGATTTATGTGATGACGTCAGGGTGAAAAGGGGGATCCTGAGAAGCTGCGTCGTGAGAGGGAAGAACTTGAAAGGCATCAACGTGAAGGTTTGAACCTCGTTAACTTTTCAATACCTGAAATTGTGGTTGTTTGGTTTGTGCCACAGCTATAGTGAAGGTGATCAATTTTGAACTAATTTATTTGTCCAGAAAAAGCTCGGCTTCAAGCGGAAGCCAAAGCTGCAGAAGATGCTCGCAGGCTAGCAGAAGCAGAGGCTGCTGCTGAAGCCAAACGGAAGAGAGAGTTAGAAAGAGAAGCAGCACGTCAAGCCCTTTTGCAGGTAAAAGCAGTGAGTTTTGCTTTTGGTGCTAGTTCAATTTTGATGTTTGAATCTAAATTTAGATGGGAAATGCACTTTGTGCAGATGGAAAAGACGGTTGAGATTAATGAGAACTCGCAATTTTTAGAAGATCTGGAAATGCTTAGTTCTGCACCTGCTCCACTTTTGCCTTCAGCAGATGAGACAAGCCCAGACCATTCTGTAGGTGGCATAAGTGGCTTCAAGCTACAAGGTTGCAACCCCTTGGAGCAACTTGGTTTATACATGAAAATGGATGATGATGACGATGATGATGAGGAAGGCGAGCAAAATGTTGTTACAGAGCCATCAAAGGATGTTGAGGAGGGAGAGATTGATTAATCTGGCCCTAGCGCCTGCTTTTCCCTGTATGGGTCAAAGTCTTTAGTAATGAAAATGGAAAGTTGTGATTCAGAAAGAAGGAACGTATGGCAGGTAATCGGACTCTCCTCCCAACTTATTTATACCTGCTAAAGTGGGCTGGATTATATAGATATTAAATATATATATCTGCTCATTTTCTCAGCTTATTAAGATCTTCAAAAGAGTTGCTTTGGACTGACAGAGGAAGGCTTCGTTCACAGTTATGGATTAAGATGGGTTAATTCTTGGTTTGGACTGGTGAAATGAGCAAATTAATTCATCCAACCTTTCCATGGAAAGAAAGATGCTTGAGTTGGATGAATAAATGTTGGATTTGCTTGTGGATTTGAAGTGGTGAGGTAAGGTGTAAGAAGCTGGGACACGAACTTCCCTGCATACGCAGTTTCTCATCACAAGATAGCGGTACCCTCGGTGCACAACCATAGCATGACTGACTACAAGTGAGACCACGAAGGACAAGAACTTGGATTATCATGATATTATAATGCCTCAAAGCCTTATAGGATATATGGTAAACATACCTGGAAGCAGTGGTTAAGAAAAACCCAATGTTAAAAGAAAATGTTGGCTTTAACTGAGAACTGTGAGATGCGTAGGAAAGTAAACTCTCATTTACTGCTATTTTTCTTGTGCAACCAGCAGTGCCTTCAAATGAAGTGTCAATTCAGCCGCAGGAAGTGTAAAGTCTATACGGAAGTAAAAGAGTTCTGAAAGTTTTGGTTGGTAAAACTTTAAAAGTGGGAATTTTCTCTTTATCCGAGGACTGTCAGATTATAAAGTACGCAATGTTTCTCTTATGTATCCAATTTTTATTTTCTCCAATTTTATGTATATATGTGCAGTACTCTTTTTTCTTGAAGGAATCAAAATCATATTGCTAAGTGATTGTCATGGAATTTCAAAGGTTTCTGTCTAAATGCAAGACTGTAGCAGCTAAGAGAAAAGAAAAAGAAAAGTAAAGTTGAATTTCTCATTAGTTGGTTCGTCTTTTGTTTATTTATTTATTTGTAATTTACGTTAACAGTCGTAAGTGATCTATGTGCTGCAATTAGGGTTTTAGGGCATATGGATGGGCTGTGTTTTGATTCTTGAACTCAAAAACTTAGATTTTAACTCAAAAAAGTGAACTTGAGAAAATTGTTTTCTTTCTTGAAAACACAATTGTTTCTTCTTCTTTCTAAGTTTAGGGTAATTGTTTCCTAATTTTAATTATTCACACATTTTTCATATGATTCAATCACAAGCTAAACGAAACCTTATTTCCTCCTTCAATTAAAATTTACTTGAAGTGCATGCAATGAATTTCTGGTACTAATGATAATCACAAGATAGATATGCACATTGGGATGTTGTTACAGAATATCTTAACAGAAAAGATCCTGAAAATCTAGTTCAAAAACCTAAGAGACCCTATTTGTGCAGCACATGCAGGGATCATAGTGCGTTCACTAAACTATGAACAAGCTTGGTAGGCACTGATCTCCACCAAAACTTTATAACACTGATCCGTTTTTATTTTCCCCCTCCTTTATTGTGGGAAGAAGGCAATCAAGAGTAGAACTTGTAGCTCTTGGCTTCAAGTATAATGTTCCTCAGTGCACCAATAGGAGACAAAATCATTATAAGAAATCCAAGGATGATGCAAATCTGCAAAATAAAAAAACCAACACCCAGGAGTTCAAATAATCAGAACCTTTATGATTTCATCTCATAAATTTTTTTAACCAAAAAAAAAAAAAAGATCTCAATCTAAATTAAGTATTACCCAGTTTATAGACCAAGATAAGCTAAATCTTCTTGGCTTGTGAATAATAAGCCACATGATACAAGGAAGCTGCAAAACCAAGTGAAAAAAACAAGCATGTGTAAAACTTGAAGAACAAGTAGCTAAAAAGATGAATTCTAAGATTACTAACTGTAGCAGACCGTATAGATTTTGGATTGTGTCTTACAAAATATGTTGTTGGGGCAAAGGCAAACCCTCCAAAGAATGAAACAAGCCCTCCAAAGAAAGGGAAGGTCATGCCGATGAACATAGTCATTGCTGCAATAGAAAAGACACAGTAACACGAATTCCCATTTAAGCTAAAACCATCCTAACCAATGCAAAACTTTGTTTTGGAACGTCAACGAGTTGGTTTAAATTGCAAAACTAAACTGAGTCAGATAATTCTATAAGAACTGACTAAAACCAAATCATTAAAGGAATCAAACTTGCCAACATATAGGCTTCGAGAGATCAATCGGAGTCGGCGACGAGGCCTGAATCGCATTTTCTTGACCAAAACAGTTTCTATCATATCAAACACCGGCACAGCAAAAACCTACACAAACACAAGAATTGAGGCCTAGCCATGCCAAATTATAGAGAAGTTAATGTGAAGAACTAACTAAACCTGATAGCTTCCAACAACATGGATGAACACAAAAAGATTAGCTGCAGCAATCAGCCATTTAGGTCTTTCTAATGACATTAGGAGGTTATCATCAACACTGTTCCCAAACATGGTGTAACCAATCAACGCAACTGGGAAATAACAAGCAGCAACGACTAGATAAGCCAACTTGACACCCTTCCACATTGGTTTCTTTGATGGGTTTCCAGGTGTAGATGGGATTGTTGCTTGAATCTCCAATACCACACTGTGGCCAGCATAGGCAAAAGCTACATCACCTAAAGCACCAAAGAAGTTAAACACATTTCCTGCGGTGTTTGAAGCTTTAGGCCCATATAGCACATCTGGTTGAACACCCTTATGAACAGAAGCTGCCCATGCAATTGTGGAATAGCTGCAAAAAGGATTTTAAGTTTGGAAATGTCAAAATGATGATTAAGCTTTATGTATTGGACATTATTGAATCTAACTTTAGATATATATCTATGTTAGCTTTATGTATATATATACCTGAGGGACATTGCTGCTGCAGCTAGTGATACAATCCAGATGGAGTTGAAATTTGGAAGCTGAGAAAGAACAAAGTGAGGAGAAGCAAAGATCATGATCCAGTAAGTGAGTCTTATGTCCTTGCAATGTCCTGGTTGGCACAATGTATCATAGGCTTTCTTCAATGATTTCCCTCCTGTTACCATGTAAACTATGTCAGTAGCAATTTGAACGACAAGTTGTAGAGGAACGACGATCCAAAGGCCAAGTTTTTCGCCAAAAGCATGTTGACCCAGTTCGTGATAACGGTCGAATCGCTTCCCCGGCACCATTTCATGCATCTCAACCAGTTGCCATAGTGTGTAGAAAGTGATGAGCCATGACAGAACAAGGATGGTTACTCCAGGACCCCTAAACAAGATTGTATAACATGAAATTAAAGGTTACTACCATTTATACCTAAAAAAAAAAAAAAAAAAAGAACAGAAAAAACAAGATCAGATAACTTTTTAAGGCTGTCATCCATGACTTTGTCATTCAGGACATGATCCGGCTCCTCCTTTTTTCTAATTCCAAATAATACCCATTTAGGTTATACATAGGTACTCTTCACCCCTAAATGTAGTGTATGAAAAAGGACAAATGAAGCATAATAGACATGAAACATTTTCTCAATACCAGCCTAGTTCAGCCATGGCGTAAGGAAGACTAAGGACACCAGCACCAACAATGGCAGTGACATTGTGAAGGGCAGAGTACCACCACTTGGCGTTTCTAGAAGAAGTTATAGGAAGCCAATCATCAATCTCTTTATCATTGTTAATATCATTCTTTGTCTCTTTCGAATCTTTCTCGCTTTCCATTGTAGTCTTCTCCTTCTCCTTCTCCTCCTTCTTCTTCTTCTTCTTCTTAAGTGAAAAGTAGAAGAAAGTTGCCAAGAACTTGATAATTTTATAATAAAGGAAAACTGTTGTTTTTAGTTCCCCATAAATAGTATTCCTCCTTCTACTTGATTTTTTCTCTTAACTAACTTTATCTCCACAAAATCTTAACAATAAAATAACATTCTATTCATTCTCACATGTGCCAACAATGGAATCTTGGGGTTTTACTCAACTACCCTTAAAAATTAAAAATATTACATGAATACTAATAATTTCAAGTTATGATTATATCTTACCCTATTTTTTGCTTTTATCAACAATACAAATTTTTGATAATTAAAAATATTTTTAATTATCATATAATTAAAAATAAAAACTAAAAAATTTAAATATTTTTACTATAACAAAAATAAACAATGTTAAAAAAAAACTTGAAAAAAGTGTTGTTTGATTAAAAAATAAAAACTAAAAACTAAAAGAGTTTCTAAGCAAATTTAATGCTGAAAAATATTTAAAAAAGTTTCATGTGATTTTAAAAATAAATAAAAAAAGAAAAAAATAATAAAAAGTTCTTCAATACGCTATCATGAAGGCGCCTTCGCACTAATACTTACACATATATATACATACATACATACATACATACATACATATATATATATATTGAAGGTGTCTTAATTGTACATGCAGTGTTGAGAAAAAAATTAAAAATGATAT
The DNA here is from genome assembly GCA_030144865.1 of Tinospora cordifolia. Lineage (NCBI taxonomy): Eukaryota > Viridiplantae > Streptophyta > Magnoliopsida > Ranunculales > Menispermaceae > Tinospora > Tinospora cordifolia. The sequence goes on along the minus strand of JAJIYU010007697.1, from coordinate 2,019 downwards.
CACTTGGGTAAAAAAATTTAAAAAAAAATTGAACAAAACTATAAAAGGTGTCATCTAATAAAAAAAAGAGAGAACACTTCACAAAAAATAAAAGTGGCATCTGAAAAAAAATTTCAATGACACCTTTTTTTCTCTATTTTTAATTTTTTTTATACGTTGTTATTCTCTCTTTTTGTTGTTTTTACAAGATGACATCTTTTTTAAAATTTTTTGATAAAATTTTTTTGTCAGGAAGTCATCTTCAAACATTTTTTTTTTAGTTTTTCTTTCTTTTTATTTTTTTGCTGGATGACATCTTCTTTAATTTTTTTTCAATATTATTGTTGTTTTCTGTATAATGATTTTTTTTCCTCTCTTTTGGTTTTTTAAGCAGATGTTAACTTTTTAAATTTTCTTCAATGTTATTTTGTACAAGAATTTCTTTTCTCTTATTTATTTATTTTTAAACCAAATGACACTTTTTAGAAACATTTTTCAGCTTCAGTTTTTATTTTTATTTTTTTTTAAATTGCATTGAAGGCGTTTCCATTAAAGGTGCCTTCGGTGTGTTGAAATAATTTTTTTAAAAATCTTTTTTTAAACTAGATGACACTTCTTTCAAAATTTTTTTAGTATTTTTGTAAAATTTTTTTAATTTTTTGTTTTTAATTTTAACCTGGTGGCACCTTTTCTCTAATTTCAAATTGTATCTACTTAGATCATACATAGGTACTCTTCACCCCTAAATGAACAATATAATAAGGGTCAGTAAGACATGACCGTTTCAAATAGACAAATGGACCACAATAGACATGAAATATTTTTTTAATACCAACCTAATTTAGCCATGGCATAAGAAAGACTAAGGACACTAGCACCAATAATGGCAGTGACATTGTGAAGCATGGAGTACCACCACTTGACATTGTTAGAAAAAGTTATAGGAAGCCAATCATCTATTTTTTTATCATAGTTAATATGATTCTTTGTCTCTTTCGAATTCTTTTTGGCTTTCTATTATAGTCTTCTCTGTCTTCTTCTTCTTCTTCTTCTTAAGTAAAACCGTAGAAGAAAGTTGTCAAGAACTTGACAATTTTAAAATGAACGAAAACTGTTGCTTTTAGTTTCAATTCAATAGTATTTCTCCTTCCACATAAATTTTTTTTTCTTAACTAGCCTTATCTCTACAAAATCTTAACAATAAAATGACATTTTGTTCATTCTCACACTTCCACATGTGCCAACATGGTTTTCATCAACTGTCCTTAAAAATTAAAAATATTGCACAAATACTAATAATAATTTTAAGTTAATGATTATATCTTACTTTATTTTTTGATTTTATCAACAATACAAATTTTTGCTGTTTAAAAAAGGTGTCATATAGTTAAAATTAAATAATAAAATTTAAATATTTTTACTATACTAAAAATAAACAATGTTCAAAAAATTTGAAAAAAGTGTCATTTAATTAAAAAAATAAAAACTAAAAGAGCTTCTAAGCAAAATTAATGCAGAAATATGTTTAAAAAAGTGTCATATGATTTTAAAAATAAATAAAAAAGAGAAAAAAATAATAAAAAGTTCTTTAATACACTATCATGAAGGAGCCTTAGTACCAATACATACATACACACACAGACACACATATATATAAATGAAGGTATCTTAATTGCACAGGTAGTGTTGAAAAAAAATTAAAAAAAAAAGAAGAAAAAAGACAAAATTGTCTAAGATGACTTTAGTTTTTTAAAAAATTGAACAAAACTATAAAATGTGCCATCTAATAAAGAAAAAGAGAGAGAACACTTCACAAAAAATAAAAGTGGCATCGGAAAAAAATTTCAATGACACATTTTTTTCTCTATTTTTATTTTTTTTATATAGTGTTATTCCCTCTTTTTGTTGTTTTTACATGAGGACATCATTTTTAAATTTTTCAATGAAAATTTTTTTGTAAGGAAGTCATCTTCAACATTTTTCTTTTCATTTGTTCTTTCTTTTTATTTTTTTGCTGGATAACATCTTTAATTTTTTTTT
>JAJIYU010007696.1:0-18885 GCA_030144865.1 Tinospora cordifolia | reverse complement strand
GTATATGAACTAGTCTTGACTAGGCCAAATGATTGATTAACCAATGATATAGAATTAGAGTGAGCCAAGTCCCATATTAATGTTAAGAAGTTGCGTCGATTTTGCAGGACCCAATGCTAGCGGGACGCGACCGGTCGCGAGAAGAGCGCTGGTAGCGGAGCATCCCTGTGAGTAGTGTTTTCTAACTCATTTCTCAGAGCTTGTTATTCTGTGCATTCTGAAAATGGTATTACATATTGTGATGAACTTGCATCCTTTGAATAAGTTTTAAATGAAAAGTGCACCGAATGTCGAGGTTTGGGAGCGGGTTAGGGTATTGGATGCGGTTGAGCAATTAGGGCGAGTTGTGACCCTGATAGTGACCACCTAGCACAGAGTGCCTATTGAGGGGTTCTGTGAGGCTACGATGATGACAACGACAATAAGTCCTAATCGGGTCGTCACGATATGCCTAATGCTCTGCAACTCGCTCATGTATTGATTGGGCTCCTATAGAGCATTGAGTGACCACCTAGCACAGAGTGCCCTAAGGGGGGTTCTGTGGGCCCAGATTTGGGTCGTCACCTCTACACCTAACCCTCTGGTTTCTCCCGCTCGAGTGTTTTTAATCGCCTTGGAGAGCTTGCGAGCCTCGGCGAATGTTTTCATTGTTTAATTTTTTTTAACAAAGGTGCACGACTGCATTATGATTTTGAATTGTGTTTACTGTTGCATTCATTTGCATAATGCTATTGTTCATGCATCCATGGCACATGATTTAACTGTGGAATACTTGTTTTAAGTTTGAATTAGACTGCATTACTCACTGAGCCGCCGTGGACAATTAGGCTCACTATTCTAACATTTCAGATTCTTCAGCCGTGGATAAGGGCAAGGGAGTGGTCATCGCGTAGGACTGCCCTCTCTTACTCTTTTGGGTAGGACTTCTTGTGTTTTCCTTTCTGTTATTATGTTTTGAGAGGTAGAACCATGTATACGGGTGATGATAGCTTGTATATAATGAATAGTCTCTCCCGTTGCTACACATGTGTAATGACCCATTTTGGAAATATGAAGTTCTTATTGGTGTTCATATGTTAAATTCTTCTGGATTACTTATGATTACTCTGATAGTGTGTGATGTAGGTAGTATGATTGAGGATTAACAGTGTCTTGGCAAGCTCGGCTTGCGAGCAGGTTTGTTGGGACACTTTGCCGGTCAGTTCGCCCTTCATCCTAGGGAAGGGGTCCCGACAGCGTTGGTATCAGAACCCAAGGTTTTTCCCAAATAGGGAATAACAAGTGCTATTGAACTAGGAGAGTCTCAGAGTAATCGCAGAAGTATAAAAGAAAAAAGAAGACCCTTCGAAAAGACTTAGAGTAGCAACACGGGAGTATAGACAAAACTTTCTAACTCCTAACTGGCAGGAAGAGGAACCAAGTGAGAGTGATAATATCGCGAGGGAAATTAGACTGTCATAGGGTGTTAGTGAGTTTTAAGATTGAGACTTTGAACCTTGTGGGTTAGGTGATTCCCTAAAAATAGTCGCCTTGATGTCAAAAATCGTGGTCTGCTCATTTGGAACTAATGAAAGTTAAACATTTTTATGCAGACCACGATGCCTCCTCGACGTGGGAGACCACGCAGGACCCCAGAGCCGCCACCTCCGATTCAGTTTGGACAGGACGCCATGCAGAGATTAGAGGCCTTGATCAGAGCGTCTAATGAGGCCGGTCACGCCCAGGTGGCCTTACAGAGTGAGAGGCTTGACAGGATAGAGGCCGAGAGACAGAGGGCTGAGCTAGCAGCGCCTCCTGCGCCGGTCATACCTGAGATCCGGGAGGAGGAGAGGGCTGCAGCCCAGGCAGAGGCAGCCCCAGTGAGGCAGGGCGATGACTCCACTCATGATCGCCTCCTGAAGAGGTTCTTGGATCTGAGGCCCAAGGAATTCCACGAGGGTTTGAGTTTAGATGCGGCAGAGAATTGGCTTCTCAACATTGAGAAGAATGCTCGGACACTAAAGCTATCGGAGGAGAACCAGGTGTTGTTCGCGACACACATGCTCGAGGATGAGGCCGCGGTTTGGTGGAGGGCCACTCAGTCTATAGAGGGACAGATTTCTACATGGGCTCGATTTCGAGAGCTATTCCTGAGTGTCTATGTCCCTACAGCAGAGAAAGAGCATAAGAAGGTGGAGTTCCTGACCTTAAAACAGAGAGACATGTCAGTTAGGGAGTACACCCATAGATTTTTCAGACTGGAGGCCTATGCACCCGAGCTTGTGAGTAACCCGAGGGAGAGAGCTGGATTCTTCCGTCGTGGGTTGAGGGCCAGCATCAGACAGGCTACGTCAGCACAAGTAGATGATTGTGTTGATTCTCCAGTAATTCTGAAGATAACGAATGAAGATTAACAGAAGAAAAACAACCAAAGAAGATAGATGAACTGAAATGCACAAAGAAGAAGAACAATCATTACAAGCAAAGATTTCGTTCCCAAATGCACAGGCAGATATTTCGTTCCCAAATACCCAAAGAAGAACAACAATAGTTACAAGCAGTTTATTATGTTAATTCTGCAACGATTCTGCCAACAACAAATGAAGATTAACAAAAGAAAGATGAGCAATGAAAATTGATGAACTTAAATGCACAAAGAAGAACAACAATTACTCGTTCCCAAACACACCAACAAACGCAATTTTATTCTAAGCATCTCTGAAAATGCGAAGTATTTCTGAGAATGAAGAGCAAAGAAGATGGGTATTCCCGCATGTTATTAATTTACTCTGAAGAGGATGGGTGTTCCCACGTGATTTTATTTTTTTTTAAGTTCATTTAACAAAAACAATTGGATTAAAAAACTCATTTTATATTTTACGAAAAAACTAATTAGAACTCAAATAAAAATTTTTATAGCAATTACTTCTATAAAAACTTTTTTTTATAGAACTAAAATAAAAAAATCCAGTTTTTTGGGTAGCAATTTGAAATGTAAGAAGGAAAAATATTAAGAGGAAATTACAAAAAATATCAAATATTTTAACTTAATAACATAATTACATGTGCTTTAAAATGTTAATCATTATCAAAAATACCGAAAAATATGTATGTGACGACCCATGATTTTGTACACAAAAATTTTTGGGTCTCAAATATGTATTTTCTGAAATTTTAATGGAAACAATAGATTTATCAAAAATTTTCTCAATTTTGAATTTATTTATTGTAGAAAATGAGAATAATGGGGCAAAATACAAATTTGATGAGAAAATACATGGGATTATGAGAAAAATGTAATTTTTGGAGAGAAATAGTTTTTAGGATGGATTATTGAATTTTTGAAATAATTATAGAATCTTTAGAGTAATAAATGAAATTTTTGGGAAGAAAATATAATTTTTGGTGGATTATTCAATTTTTGAGAAAATAATTGTACAAATGATGAAAATTGATGTATAATGGAAAGTTTTGATGAGAAATAAGGATCAAATAATTTTTGATGATTTTAGAAAAAAAATGTTGAATGTTGAGGTATATATATAGATATACAAAAAGGGGGAAATGAAAAAAAAAAAAAAAAAAAACAGATGGACCTAGGCTGAGACCTAGGCCCCAAGTGGGCTGAGTGCCCAACTCGCACCGGTTTCCAGCCCATGCGGGACTCGGGCCGTACACGCGGCTCGGGCGCTAGCCAGTCCAACTGGGCTAGTCGGCTCACGTGCCTAAGGATGGAAGACCCCCCTTTTTGTTTGTCTTTTTGTACCTTTTTTAGTTGATTTTTGCTCGAATTTCTACACTTTCTGGTGTTTTTCCAGCTACCAAAGCATGAGAATCTATGGTATTGTACCTATGGTCTTGCCATCAACTCATAGCCTCAAATGTGGCCAATGAATGATGCCAACTGGACATCCAGCATGAAAGCAACCTGAATGGCCACATCTCACCCCAATTTGTCATGCAAACACCCCCCCATGCAACAAAAGAATCACACTTGAGCTAAAATTCCAGAACTTCCAGTTGTTGTGGCCATCTTCATGAACTTGTATCTCCCTCATTTCTTAGCCAAATCCTCTGAATTTTAGCTTTTTTTAAAGCTCATAATACCATCTACGAAGTCCCACAAGCAATTTGCTGAATCTTGGAGCCATCTGAAGCTGAACCCACCAGAAAAATCTGTGTTGAATCAATCTTTAGAGCTTGGGTTCCCAGGCCGTTTCAAGTCCATTTTGGAGGTAAAACCCCTCTCCTTCTTCCTTATTTCGTGTACTTTCGTGTCCAAGTGGTGGGAATTAAATACTCAAGCCTCAAACCTATTTTATAAGGCTATGAAGTAGCTATCTAACTAACTGTTTTAACAGTTTCTACAGAAAAACTAACTCTGAGACCAGATTGAAGGCAATATTTTGGGATACTTAGAGGTGCCCGATTGGACCAAGACCAGAGGCGTTTCAAACCCCATACTTGGGAATACAAAAGGGTAAAAGCCTCGAACCAAAAGCCTTTGTGGTTTAAATTTTGTATGCTTGGAAATATGCCTTGTTAGTTAGGTGTTATGGACTTAGAAAAATTTTCAGAACATCCTCATACATACCATATTTTGGAGTAATGTTTGAGAGCAAATATGATTAGGGTTGCTTGCTGTTTTGAGTAAGACTAATTTAATCAGGATTCCAGGGTCCAAAATCTTGTAAAAACAACAAAGAATAGCCTCGGATTAGTGTTGAAAATTAGAGTAGATAAACACTCAAAAACCATAGGGGATTGAATCATAGAATAATCTGTTACATAAACAGAAAAGTAGGGGATTAGTTGACTGACCAAATGAAGGCAATTTAAGCTAAAACTTGGTACGAAGGTTCCTGGGTATGTCAATAGTAAGTGCACCAAATTTTAAGGCAATCTGAATTTGGGAAGTAGGTTAACTAATTCATTATGTGACTCCTATCACAGGGTATACGGGATTTTTACAGTCTCTGTTAGTACACCTAAAAACCCTAGTACATGGTGTTTAAAAATTGTGAAATAAAATTTTGGTAACTTTTTGGGAGGAATAGATCAAAGTTGAAAATTTTCACATAAATCAAACAGTTGGATTGATCACAGGAAATTTTGAAAATTTACTGCTAGGAAGTGTGAACCCAGAAGTCCCTGTGATTCAACTAAAAATTGTGAGATTAAATTAAATGGCCAAATCTGAATAGATTGAGCTGAAATTTGGTGGAGAGATTCCTAATTATGTGTATATTATGCATATTAAATTTCAGAGCACTCTAATATGGATAAGTGGGTCAAATTAGGCAAACAGTCACTTCTTGTCACATAGAATCTGAGAACACACAGTTCCTGATATCTCAATCAAAAACACTACCAAATGAAGTCTTAAATTCATGATTTAAAATTCTAGGGAAGTTTTAAGGAGTCTAGAACAGACCTAAAAAATTTGGTGCAAATTCGATGTACGGATTACCTGCAAAAAAATCGGCTAGCTCACTGCATAAGAAAGCAAAGAACCCAAAATTTGACCGAAGTGTTGGGATTTAGGATTTTGAACCAATTTTGACCCAATTGGCCCATTTTGACCAATTTGGGCACAAATTGGCCAACAGTGACTAGGATGACCACATTGACTAGAGTTGACCGAGTTTGACTAAAACGGCTCAGGTCGATCAAAACAGAGTAGTGACAGTGACATTAGAGATTAGGCCACTACATGAATAGAACTGAGATTGAGTTTAATCGATGCAGATTTGAGAGAATACTACGAAACTGGGCTGATTGTCGACAGGACATCAGTACACATTACCCGAGGTGAGTAATTTGATTTAGGTGTTTTCTATGATTTTTATTCCTTGCATAAAACTTGTATGAAATAAAATGGTTTAAATGGTTTCACATGATTTAGATACGTCTGATTGATTTCGAGATATGTAGATGTACATTGGTAGTGAGACCATAGGCTCGAGGGCCGAGCGTCGACGTCAGGTTGCTTGATGTGATTGAGGTTAGACTCGAGGTCCAAGCGCGGGGTTAGGGAATATGATCAATGCGGCTAGCTTCCGACCCACTGGAGTTATAGCACTCGAGGACCAAGCGCGGGGTTAAGGTATTCGCGGAGTACGCCTAGCTTATGATCCACTTGAGTGGCTAGTACGCTTGACTTGGGACCCGCTCAAGCGATAACCATAAGTTAGGTTGTTGAGTTAACCTAGCCTGGATGTGCTTTTACCTGGCATTGATTTGAGATATTTTCTGAAACTGTTGCACTGTTTATAACTGTTTTCACACTATGTCATGCCTTCGAATGTTATACCACTTTTATTGCTCATGCATACATACATTGTTTTGGAATATTGGTTATGGATGACATGCTGATTTTTCTACTCACTGAGCCACGTTGATTCTAGGCTTACTACTCTATCATTATTTCAGGTTCTACAGTGGCTGATAAAGGAAAAGGCGTAGTGATCGCCCAGTTTCCCTAACGATTCCTATCCCCGTTTCTTTAGTCTTTTGACTTATAGGTTGGTCACTCCTTGTTTGTATATAAGTGGTCAACTATGTATTTTGGACGAGACTAAAATGTAATGAAATGCTTCCGCTTTGTATGTTGCTTACTTTTGCTTTTAATTGTTCCAATTATTCTAATATCATCTGTTGTATTGGGTTGTGAAAAGCGCTTAACAGTGGTCGAGCAAACTCGACTTGGTGAGAGGGTTCGTTAGGCCACTATGCCGATCGGGCCACCCTTGCTTAGAAAAGGGGTTCCGACAAGACTTGGTATCAGAGCCCTAGGTTCAAAGAAACTAGAAAACATTAATAAGTGGAGAACCTAGACGATATCAGAATGATTAGGAAAGTAAGCGAGTCCTCGAATAAAGAAGAGAGGACTAGCAATCATAAAATGTATTTTGAACATAATACACGATACTGGTAAACTTTCAGAGTCGGGTCTATTTCTAATGTATGAATAACCAATGACCCGATTTAAATTGCAGGTAGTTATGCCACCTTGGTGAGATAGAGCACCACCTAGGCGAGGCAAATCCCCGCTTGAGCCTAGGGAGCCGACACCACCACCACCCCCTCCTGTTCAGCCCGAGCTAGGCCATATAAAGAGGCGTGAGGCAGTGATTAGGGCCTCTAAGTAGGCTGCGCAGGCCCAGACGACCTTATTGATGGAAAAACTTGACCGATTAGCAACAGACAGACAGAGGGTCGAACCAGTTGCACAACCTGCTCCACCTGAGGCACCGGCTACTAAGCCACCAATTGGGCCAATAGTAGCACTCGCAGCCCCAGCCCAGGACAAACAAGGAGAGGAGAGGGCCCATGCTCGGCTCCTCAAGAGCTTTATGAATCTGTACTCAGAGAGGTTTAGAGGTGGTATTAGTCTAGAAGCGGCAGAGGACTGGTTGCTTAATGTGGCGTTCTACTAGGAGTATTGAGGGCCTAATCACCTCATGGGCCAGGTTCTAAGAGTTATTTCTAGAGGCTTACGTTCTCGAGACTAAGAGAGAATGTAAGAAAATGGAGTTTTTGAGCCTACGCCTTGGGACTACGACGGTGCGAGAGTATACACACCGGTTCCTACAGTTGGAGGCCTACGCACCTAGGTTGATTGCTGACGAGAGGGAGTGAGCCAAATTTTATCTGCGAGGCTGAGAGTCGCCATCAGGCAGGCGACTTCTACATCTAGGGCACGAACTTTAGAGGAGATCCAGAGGGAGGCCCTGTGGTATGAGATGGATGGTTTAGATGAGCGCCCTGAGATTTCAGTGGTATCTGGCAGTACCCCTTAGCCATAGTCACAACAGCAGGCCGCATCGCAGACTCAGCCATGACACAGAGGTGGGTCTGGAGGTTACCAAGGCCATGGTCATCAACAGAGGTAGAGGAAGAGGAGGTATTATGAGACACAATCGAGTGACACTCCTAGCCAAACCACCACTTAGGCAGTAGCACTTGCAGCCACTCCCATGTAGGCTCACCCACCAACAGAGCAGCATAACACATTTTCAGAAAGTCGAGGTAGAGGCCGTGGGCAGAGTTAGAGCTATCAGGGATGACAAAGGCCACCACTTACGTGTTATCAATGCAGACAGGTTGGACACAAGAAGGATGAGTGTCCGACTTTTATTGGTGGTCCTAGTTCATCCGCTCCGGTTATCAGAGATAGAGCATAAGCCATCACCCAACTTGACCCTGATTCGACGAAGACCTTGGTGGAACGTACTGTCTCACTTTGCGACTCATCTGTTTATGTTTTGATTGATGTTGGTTATACTTTGTCCTTCATTTTTGGATGTGCTGTGGATAGACTACGACTTAGACCAGTTAGGGCTTCTACTTGGTTGATGTTGAGTACTGCTGCTAGGAAGCGCATCTACCCCAACATGATCTATAAAAGGTGTGTGCTTAAGTTGGGGGACCTTGAGACCGTAGTAGATCTCCGAGTGTTGGAGTTTCTTGAGTTTGATGCCATACTTCGTATGGACTGGCTGGCTGCATATCATGCATATGTCGATTGCTTCGCCAAAAGGGTTGTGTTTCAGATTCTAAGCCAACCCACTATTATCTTCCGGGTAGAGCTTAATATAGGCACAGTACTCAGGGTCAATTGGTGACACAGCATGAGGTTGACACTTTAGCTAGCTTGACGACTATAGATGAGGCACATGCACGATCGTCTATTGATGAGATCCCAGTTGTCAGAGACTTCCCTGATGTGTTCCTTTAGGATTTACCCGGCTTGCTCCCTAAGCGGGAGGTCGACTTTATTATCGAGATCTTTCCAGGGACACAACCTGTATCTATTCCTCCTTATCACAAGGCGCCTAAGGAATTACAAGAATTAAACGTCCATCTGGAAGAGTTGTTGAGTAAGGGTTTCATCTCTCCTAGTGCGTCACCTTGGGGTGCCCCGGTACTGTTTGTTAAGAAGAAGGACGGGAGTCTCTGCCTACGTATTGACTACCAGCAGCTGAATAAGGTGACAATCAAGAACAAGTATCCCTTCCCACGTATACTTATTTGACTAGCTTAGAGGTGCCAAGGTGTTTTCGAAGATTGATCTGCGATCTGGGTTCCATCAGCTAAGAGTTAGGGAGGAAGATTTACCGAAGACTGCGTTCCACACTAGATATGGGTACTATGAGTTCTTGGTCATGCCATTCAGTGTTACTAATGCCCCAGCCATGTTTATGGACCTCGTGCAGAGGGTGTTCTGACCATACCTCGACACTTTTATGATTATCTTCATCGATGACATCTTGATTTATTCGAGATCCCACGAGGAGCATGCCGAGCAGTTAAGGATTGCACTACAGACTTTGAGAGAGCATAGATTATATGTTAAGTTCAACAAGTACGAGTTTTGGCTATCAGAGGTTCAATTTTTGGGTCACATGGTTAGAGCTGAGGGTATCTCTGTGGACCCCACTAAGGTTGAGGCGGTTATCAGTTGGCCAAGACCTACCATAGTGACAGAGATCCGTAGCTTCATGGGTTTAGCAGGCTATTACCGCCATTTCGTCCAGAATTTCTTGAGGATTGTAGCTCTGATGACGAAGCTAACCAAGAAAGATACCCCTTTTGTATGGACTGACAAGTGCGAAGAGGCCTTTCTTGAGCTCAAGCAGAGATTGGCTTCGGCCCCAGTACTACTGTTGCTAGAGCCCAACCGAGAGCTGACCATGTATACTGATGCATCACAGGTAGGCCTGGGTTGTGTATTGATGCAGGATGACAGGGTAGGAGCTTTTGCTTCTCGACAGTTGAAGGATCATGAGAGGAACTACCCTGTGCATGACTTAGAGTTGGCAGCAGTGGTTTTCGCACTTAAGATCTGGCGGCATTACCTTTATGGCGAGCGTTTCATGCTCAATTCGGACCACAAGAGCCTCAAGTATCTATTCTCATAGAAGGATCTGAATATGAGACAGAGGCAATGGATGGAGCTGTTGAAGGACAATGACTTCACTATTGAGTACCACCCGAGGAAGGCTAACGTAGTGGCTGATGCTTTGAGTAGGAAATAGGCCGAGACTGCATATATGGCAAGACATATTTCCCATGAGTGGATGATGCTTGAATTTGCTTCGATCATGAGTATCCATGAGTCATCTATTGAGGCCAGAGTTAGTTTACAGATTACAACCCAGCCACTTCAGATTCGAGAAATCACGGAGGGTCAGCCTTTATGATATATTCAGGGCTTGGGCAAATGACGCCTCTTGAGGAGAGTGGTCACTAGATTCACGAGGTGCACTGAAGTTTAGGGGACGACTATGGGTGCCAGATGATGCTAGCCTGAGACCAAGATGTACCAAGATGCTAAACGAACATATTGGTGGCCCGAGATGAAACAGGACATAGCAGTCATCATTCAGAGATGTAATACGTGCCAGCAGGTCAAGGCTGAGCACCAGAGACCCGGTGGATCCTTACAACCCTTGTCTATATCGGAGTGGAAGTGCGAGCTCGCCACTATGGACTTCATTACAAGACTACCCCGTACACAACGGAGGCGTGATGCTATCTGGGTAATTGTAGATCGATCGATGAAGTCTACCCACTTTCTTCTTATACATACTAAGGATTCAGTGGAGCGATTGAGCGGACTCTATATCGGGGAGATTATGAGGCTGCATGGGGTTCCCCTATCCATTGTGTCTGATAGAAACGTAAGGTTCACGTCCTAATTTTTGTAGGCATTACAGACTTAGTTGGGGACAAGGGTGAGCCTTAGTGTAGCATTTCATCCATAGACTGATGGCCAGTCTGAGCGTGTGATCTAGATCCTTGAGGATATGTTGCGGTCTTGCATTTTGAATTTTGGTAGTAGCTGGGAGGATCACTTAGCTCTATGTGAGTTTGCTTATAATAACAACTACCAATTGAGTATTAGGATGGCATCGTTTGAGGTGTTATATGGTCGACCATGCAGGTCTCCCGCTTGTTGGGCCGAGACAAGTGACAGAGTAGTCTTAGGCTCTGCCTTTATACAGGAGCAGAATGAGAAGATACAGAAGATTAGGCAGAATATGAAGGCTGCTCAGGACCAATAGAGGAGTTATGCAGATAACCGGGGAAGGGTCATTGAGTTTGATGTCGGTAACCATGTCCTCCTTCGCATTTCACTTCGCAAGGGGCAAACACGATTCAAGATTTCAGGGAAGCTCGCACCGAGATTTATTGGGCCTTTTGAGATCCTTGAGAGGATAGGCCCCGTTGCCTATCGGCTAGCATTACCGCCACAGTTATCAGGTGTGCATAATGTATTCCATTTTTCTATGCTAAGGAAATATCACCCCGATCCCTCGTATATTATTGATTGGAGACATATTGAGCTGTGAGAGAAATGCACATTTGATGAGATGCCTGTTACCATTATAGATCGAGCTGTGAAGAGGTTGCACAATAAGGAGATAGCGATGGCACGAGTACGCTAACAGTTCCATGGTGCTGAACAAGATACATGAGATATTAAGGATTTTATGATCCGCCACTACTCTGAGCTGATGAGTGTTGCTCCTTGACTTGTATTATCCATATCACTATAAATTTCGAAGACGAAATTTCTTATAAGGAGGGGAAGCTGTGACGACTCATGATTTTGTACACAGAAATTTTTGGGTCTCAAGTATGTATTTTCTGAAATTTTAATGGAAACACATAGATTTATCAAAATTTTTTTCAATTTTGAATTTATTTATTGGAGAAAATGAGAATAATGGGGAAAAATACAAATTTGAAGAGACAATATATGAGATTATGAGAAAAATGTGATTTTTGGAGAAATAATTTTTAGGATGGATTATTGAATTTTTGAAATAATTATGAAATTTTAAGAGTGATAAATGAAATTTTTGGGAAGAAAATATAATTTTTGGTGGATTATTCAATTTTTGAGAAAATAATTGTACAAATGATGAATATTGATGTATAATGGAAAGTTTTGATGAGAAATAAGGATCAAATAATTTTTGATGATTTTAGAAAAAATGCTGAATTTTGAGGTATATATGTATATAAGCAAAAAGGGGGAAATGAAAAAAAACGGATGGACCTAGGTTGACCCAGGCACTAGGCTTGGGCCAGCCTAGGCCCCATATGGGTTGAGCGCCCAAACAATACGGGCCGCACGCGCAGCCCGGGCGTTAGCGCCCGCGCCAGGCGCATAGGCCGGCCAAAGCGCCCAAGGATGGAAGGCCCCCTTTTTTGTTTGTCTTTTTGTGACATTTTCAATCGACTTTTGCTCGAAGTTTTGCATTTTCTGGTGTTTTTCCAGCTACCAAAGCATGGGAATCCATGGTATTGTACCAATGGTCTTGCCATCAACTCACAGCCTCAAATGTGGCCAATGAATGATGCCAACTGGGCATCCAGCATGAGAGCCACCAGGATGGCCACATGTCACCCCAATTTGCCATGCAAACAGCCCCCCATGCAACAAAAGAATCACACTTGAGCTGAAATTCCAGAACTTCCAGTTGGTGTAGCCATCTTCATGAACCTGTATCTCCCTCATTTCTTAGCCAAATCCTCTGAATCTTAGCTTGTTTTGAAGCTCATACCACCATGCACGAAGTCCCACAAGCAGTTTGCAGAATCTTAGAGCCAACTAAAGTTGAAACCACCGAAAAAAGGGGTTTTTTTTATAGTATTCAAACCTAGAAAATCAGAAAAATCTATGTTGAATCAATCTTTCGAGCTTGGGTTCCCAGGCCATTTTAAGTCCATTCTGGAGGTAAAACCCCTCTTCTTCTTCCTTATTTCGTGTACTTTCATGTCCAAGTGGTAGAAATTGAATACTCAAGACTCAAACCTGTTTTATAAGGCTATGAAGTAGCTATCTGACTAACTGTTTTAATAGTTTCTGTAGGAAAAACTAACTCTGAGACTAAATTGAAGGCAGTATTTCGGGTACTTAGAGGTGTCCAATTGGACCAAGACTTCGAACCCCATACTTGGGACTACAAAAGGGTAAAAGCTTCGAGCGAAAAACCTCTGTGGTTTAGATTTTGTATGCTTGAAAACATGCCTTGTTATTTAGGTGTTATTGACTTAGAAAAATTTCAAGAACATCCTCATATACACCATGTTTTGGAGTAATGTTTGAGAACAAATCTGATTAGGGCTGCTTGTTATTTTGAGTAAGACTTATTTAATCGGGATTCCAGGGTCTAAACTCATACAAAAACAGCAACGAATAGCCTCGGATTATTGTTGGAAATTAGAGTAGATAAGCACTCAAAAACTATAGGGGATTGAATCATAGAATAATCTGTTACATAAATAGAAAAGTAGGGGATTAGTTGACTGCACAAATGAAGGCAATTTGAGCTGAAATCTAGTGGAAATGTCCCTGGATATGTCAGTAGTAAGTGTACCAAATTTCAAGGCAATCTGAATTTGGGAAGTAGGTTAACTAATTCACTAAGTGACTCCTGTCACAGGGTATACGAGATTTTTACAGTCTCTGTTAGTACACCTAAAAACCCTAGTACATGGTGTCCTAAAATTGTGAAATAAAATTCCAATAACTTCTTGGGAGAAATAGATCAAATCTGAAAATTTTTACATAAATCCAATGGTTGGATTGATCACAGGAAATTTGGAAAATTTACTGCTAGGAAGTATGAACCCAAAAGTCCCTGTGATGCAACTGAAAATTCTGAGATTAAATTAAATTGCCAAATCTCAGTAGATTGAGCTGAAATTTGGTGGAGAGATTCCTAAGTATGTCGATATTATGCCTACCAAATTTCAGAGCATTCCGATATGGATAAGTGGGTCAAATTAGGCAAACAGTCACTGCTTATCACATAGAATCTGAGAACACACAGTTCTTGATATCTCAGTCAAAAACACTACCAAATGAAGTCTTAAATTCATGATTTAAAATTTTAGGGAAGGTTGAATCAATTTTGACCCAATTAGCCCATTTTGACCCAATTTGGGAACAAATTGGCCAACAATGACTAGGATGACCACATTGACCATAGTTGACCGAGTTTGACCGATTGATCGGAACGACTCGGGTCGATCGAAACAGAGTAGGCCATTGCATGAATAGAACTGAGATTGAGTTTAATAGATGCAGATTCAAGAGAATACTACAGGACTAGGCCGGTTGTCGACGGGACATCAGTACGCAGGACCCGAGGTGAGTAATTTGATTTAGGTGTTTTCTATGACTTTTATTCCTTGCATAAAACTTGTATGAAATGACATGGTTTAATTGGTTTCACATGATTTAGATACGTTTGATTAATTTTGAGATATGTAGATGTGCATTGGTCGTGAGACCATAGGCTCAAGGGCTGAGTGTTGGGATCAGGGTGCTTGATGTGATTAAGGTTAGACTCGAGGTCCAAGCGTGGGGTTAGGGTATATGATCAATGCGCCTAGCTTCCAACCCGTTCAAGTCGTGGCACTCGAGGACCGAGCGCGAAGTTAGGGTATTTGCGGAGTACGCCTAGCTGACGACCCGCTCGAGTAGCCGATACGCTTGACTTGGGACCCGTTCGAGCGATGACCATAAGTTAGATTGTTGAGTTAGCCTAGCCTGAATGTGTTTTTACCTGGCATTGATTTGAGATGTTTTCTGAAACTGTTGCACTGTTTATAACTATTTTCACATTATGTCATGCCTTCGAATGCCATACTACTTTTACTGCTCATGCATACATATGTTGTTTTGAAATATTGGTTATGGATGACATGCTGATCTTTCTATTCACTGAGCCACGTTGATTCTAGGCTCACTACTTTATCATTATTTCAGATTCTACAGTGGCTGATAAAGGGAAAGACATAGTGATCTCTTAGTTTCCTTGATGATTCTTATCCTCGTTTCTTTGGTCTTTTGACTTATAGGTTGGTCACTCCTTTTTGTATATAAGTGGTCAACTATGTATTTTGGACAAGACTAAAATGTAATGAAATCCTTCCGCTTTGTATGTTGCTTACTTTTGCTTTTAAGTGTTCCAATTATTCTGATATCGTCTGTTATAGTGGGTTGTGAAAAGGGTTTACCAGTGGTCAGGCGAACTCGACTTGGTGAGAAGGTTCGTTAGGCCAATGTGTCGGCCGGGCCGCCCTTGGCTTAAAGAAGGGGTCCCAACAATGTATAAGTACGCGAAATCACGTTTTCATTTCAATTTTTTCGCTTATTTTAATTTAGAGCTTTAAATCGTTACAGTTGCGAAAACGTATATAGAAAGTGCACACACTCATGCGCATGGTCCTTTGCTTTTTTTATTATGATATTCTAACTTTTTACAGAGGTTAAACACACTGTATACACATATATAGCAGTGTTTTAATTGTGATATACCAACTGTATAGAGAGGTTAAACACACTTTATACCAGTGTTTTTAATCACCCACACATGCACACGGTCCTCTGCTTTTTTTATTACAATATTCTAACTGTATACAGAGGTTAAACACACTGTATAAACATATATAGCAGTGTTTTAATTGTTATATCTCAACTGTACACAGAGGTTAAACACACTTTATACCAGTGTTTTTAATCGTGTAAACACAATAGTATGTAAGGATCAACACAGACCCGAATATTATACTGGTATATTTGCAAATATTCTTTTTTTTTTGTATAGAAGTGTGCTTTTCCCAAATATTAAATCTTTGACACTTTTTTCTTAATTATAATAAATTTTTTATTATTTAAATAAAATGTATTTAGTTAACTAAATTATTAACTTCTAGATTTTATTATAAAAATAATTATCTTGAAAGTCAACTTATTATTTTTTTTTATAAATTCATCTTATTATGAAAATGATTGTATTATTTTCTATTAAAAAATTCTTGTCTATTTAAAATAATTTTATATGACTAATTATTATTCAAAATTTTTAATGAGTTTATTTTACAAAATACTCATTTTATTATTTTATCATAACTAATAAAATAAGTTTACTATTTTATCATAACTAATAAAAATATTGTCATAACTAAGTTTGTTATTTTTAGTAAAATGTTTTTTGTATTGTAGTGTTTATATACTCATTTTTTGATATGATACTGCAATAGTTACATGTAATTCACCTTTGTATACGTCTATTATTCATACTTGATATGGACATTATACCATGGACAGATATCGCAATAAATTAACGTTCTTTGATTTTGTATACGTTGAGGATTTGAAACTTATACTACTGTGATGCCAGAGAAGTTATTCTAGAGGAGTTACATGCCATTTCAGGCTATATACATAGATTATCGGCTTATGATACTGATATTATACTAGGTACATGTATCATGCAATATTCACGTCATTCAAACATGTATACGTGTATTATTCGAATGTCATAGTATGGGTTTACCAGAAATAGACTTGTACCTGAACAAAAACATATTATACAAATATGTATACATGTTTTATTTGGATGTTATACTTATGTAATACCAGAACATATATTACTTGAAAAAGTACACGTCATTCGAATTGGTATACATGTCATTCGAATTAGTATACTTGCAATATTCGCACGATATTTACGTCCGTCAAATATACATACAACAATTATTCCAAAGTAATACTATTGTTATACCAGAAGGGATAATCCAGCACAGTTACACATCATTAGTGTTTGTATAACGCATTATCGGTATGTGATACGGAGATTATACTTAGAATGGATATCGCGTAATGACAATGTTATTCAAGTTTGTATACCGGCATTAAATAACTAATTAGAATTCAAATAAGAATTTTCATATCAATCACATCTATAAAAACTTTTTTATAGAACTGAAATAAAAAAAAAATTTTGGGTGAAAAATTGTACGGAGATTATACTTAGAATGGATATCGCGTAATGACAATGTTATTCAAGTTTGTATACCGGCATTAAATAACTAATTAGAATTCAAATAAGAATTTTCATATGAATTACTTCTATAAAAACTTTTTTATAGAACTGAAATAAAAAAAATAAATTTTTGGGTGAAAAATTGAAATGTAAGAAGGAGAAAGTTTAAATCTTTAGCACTTTTTTCTTAATTGCAATGAATTTTTTACTATTTAAATAAAATGTATTTAGTTAATTAAATTATTAACTTCTACATTTTATCATAAAAATAATTATTTTGAAAGTCAAGTTATTAATTTTTTCAAATTCCTCTTATTATAAAAATAATTGTATTATTTTCTATTTAAAATTCTTGTCTATTTAAAATAATTTTATAGGACAAATTATTATTAAAAATTTTTAATGAGTTTATTTTACAAAATACTCATTTTATTATTTTATCATAACTAATAAAATATTTTTTCTATTTTATCATAACTAATAAAAATATTGTCATAACTAAGTTTATTATTTTTAGTGAAATATTGTGTATTGTAGTGTTTATATAAAAAATATTAATCAATAAATTAAAACACAAAAAAATTAGTTGTTCTTTTATCTTTTCCTTCTTACTTTAATGAATTAAATAAGTAATATATTTTATCAAAAGTATTAATTTTATTCTAAAATTATATATTTTAGTTGGTTTTTTTTTATCTTTTCTTCTTATTTATTATTTTACTGATAGAATTTATTTTAACTTATATTATTATTTTTATTAAATAAAATTTTGTGGGCAAATTAATTTTATTCTTTTTGTCTTTTAACCCTATTTTATATCATGATTTTATTTTTTTTAAGTTCGTTTAATAAAAAAAAATGGGTAAAAAATTTTATTTTATATTTTTAAGAAAAAACTAATTAGAATTGAAACAAAAATTTTTTTAGAGCAATTACTTTTATGAAAACTTTTTTTTATAGAACTGAAATAAAAAAAACTAATTTTTTTGGTAAAAAAATTTAAATATAAGAAAGAAAAATTGAATCTTTGACACTTTTTTCTTAATTACAGCGAATTTTTTACTACTTAGATAAAATGTATTTAGTTTAATAAATTATTACGTTCTATGTTTTATTATAAAAAAATTATTTTAAAATTTAACTTATTATTTTTTTATAAATTCATCTTATTATAAAAATAAATTTATCATTTTCTGTTTAAAGTTTTTGTTTGTTTAAAATAATTTTATAGGACTAATTATTATTTTAAATTTTTTAGTGAGTTTATTTTACAAAATACTCATTTTATTATTTTTATCATAACTAATAAAATAATTTTACTATTTTAATAAAAAAGTAAGTTTATTATTTTTAGTATTGTAATCGTTATAGCAAAAAATATTAATCAATAAATTAAAACACAAAAAAAATTAATTTTTTAGTTGTTTTTTTTATCTTTTCCTTCTTATTTTAATGAATTAAATAAGTAATATATTTTATCAAAAGTATTATTTTTATTCTAAAATTATATGTTTTAGTTGGTTTTTTTTATCTTTTCTTCTTATTTATTATTTTACTGATAGAATTTATTTTAACTTATGTTATTATTTTATTAAATAAAATTTTGTGGGAAAATTAGTTTTACTCTTTTAGCTCTTAACCTTATTTTATATCATGATTTTTATTTTTTTAAGTTCATTTAACACAAAAAAAAAATTGGGTAAAAAAAGTTATTTTATATTTTTAAGAAAAAACTAATTAGAATTGAAATAAGATTTTTTTAGAGCAATTATTTTTATGAAAACTTTTTTTTATAGAACTGAAAAAAAAAACTAGTTTTTTGGGTGAAAATTTTAAATATAGGAAGGAAAAATTAAGGAAAACTAGTTTTTTCATTTATATACAAAAATGATAAAATTGATAACAAAAATACCAGAAAATAGTTTAAACACGAATTTTTATAAAAACAAAAATTTTGGCTTTTTCTAAAAATATGGCAGAATCAATGTCTATGCAAAAGTATATCATTTTTCGTAATTGTAATTTTTGGTATAATACTGGTATAACATAAGAA
>JAJIYU010007695.1:0-18844 GCA_030144865.1 Tinospora cordifolia | reverse complement strand
ACTCCTGTCCCAGTTTCTTTTTGGTCTTCTCTTTTTCATTGAGGTTGGTCATAGTTTTGTACTAGTCAAAATGGTTGAATATGTATTTTGGACAGACTATGTAAATGAATGTTATCGTTTGAATTATTGCTTACTTTGGTTTTAATGATTTCAATCATTCTGATATCGTCCCATCACATGAGGTTTGCAAAGATGGCTTAACAGCGGTTGGGCGAACTCGTCTTGGTGAGAGAGTCTCGTCAGGCCGCTATGCCGGTCGGGCCGCCCTTGACTCTGGGAAGGGGCCCCGACACATTCAAAACATAAAAGCAACCACTTAGTATGCATCATGTTTTAAAATAAACCTAAACATGCATAGCCTAAGCATGACATGGTTTTATGACATACATGCAAATCTGAATTTTTAAGCCATGTTATTCAAATATAAATATGCATACTAAACTGAAATTAAACATGCATGAATATGGTATTAAACTAAATAAGTAAATAGGTGTTTAAGAAATCACTTCCACCTCAAAAACTACATTTCTTTTACACACCTCTAAAATTCGGCAGAGCTCTGTTACTCCAAAACTTCTAAAAACTCAAGAACATTAAATAAGCCACTAAAGTACTCAAGAATAGTTCTAGATTACTCAAGAACTGAAGAGGTTGCTAAGAAAAAGGCTAGAGAGAGTCATGAGACACTAATATGCTCTTGCTCTAGGATGAAAAGAATGGTAGCACTAGAGGTCCTTTATATAGAGTTTGAGAGAGTAAAAATTAGTAACTTTGAGCATTTTTCATATAGAAATTTTCTATTTTTATTGAGTTTTGGCGGCTCCAAATCAAACATTGGGTTTAAGGGTTTTTTTTATAGGATTTTTGGTGTATTTTCGCAATTTTTTCCTTCTATTCTCGGTTTTATTTCGTTTTTTCTGATTTTTGTTCCTTTTTTATTCGAAACTTTGAATCTAGGCTTCACGAGTTCGGCAAAATCGCACAATATATATATATATATTATACAATCATATATTTATTAAATATAATGTTATAAATTTACATTTATATACTGTTATATTATATAAATATATGTACATAACATTTTTTATTAAATAAAAATGTTATAAATTTACACTTATTAATCCTCATACATTATATATATATATATATATATATATATATATATATATATGTGTGATATTATTTTAACACCCATTATACTAACACACATATTATATAATATTATTTTAAAGCCATAACTAATATTTTTATATACTTGTATTTATCTAATATTTACATCTTATATTTACATATATCCATGTGTGTGTGTGTATATGTTTTTATTATTTATTTTTGGATACTAAGGTTTTTCAATTAATTTAATTTATTTTATACTTTAGAATATACACAATTTATTAAAAATGTTATAAATTTATCAAACGAAATATTTTATTTGAATTTCGTACAAAATTCGTGAGTATTGCACTTAAATGCGTGAGGATGCAAAGGAAAAGCGATAGAAGATAGCCCGGTTTGGTTCACGAGAAGAAAAGTGCAGTCGCTAAATTGGACAAAGAAATTAGGGTTTTTTTGCGTGTAAATACCATATATATTTGATTTATTACCACGGTACTGCGATTGCATTACCGCGGTAATCAAAATAGCATGCACCGTGTTTCGGTTGTATTTAGCACATTACCATAGTAGTATTGTTTATTGTTGTGGTAATCATATTAAAAAATGACATATTTGTGTTTATTGTTATTATTTCTAAGTTTCTCGAGCTTTGACGTATTATTTTAGATTTAATGAAACTTGCACTATTTGATTGAGAGTTAATTTTATATTTTTTAAATTATTTATTTTATGTTAATTAAATTCTAAACTTTTCAAAGTGGTTTATTGACTTGTGGAGTATTACAATCTCAAAGATTGATAGCATACTTTTGTAATCATAATCACCAACCAATGACCACTTAATCATGTCATGCTGAATTTAGATGAAAACTCTTTAATCTACCCTCTTCAACCTTACTTTTACAATACAAAAGAAAAAATACTTCTATTACAATGAAAACTCAAGTAAAGAATTCAAAAGACACTCAATAATATGTAGTAAGTTTTTCTTGTCTCTAAGGCCATATTTGTTACATGGGATAAGAATAGGATAGGACAAAAAATTGTCCTAATCTGATGTTTGAGGCTATATAGGATTGGATAAAAAATTGTCCGAGCCCACTTATTTATCTTATGTTGGTGGGATAACTCAAACCCACCATTTTTTGTGGGATTGAGTTATCCTATCCAAGAAAAAAAAATTTTGACATATTTTTTAAAAAAAAAATATTTTTAAAAAATTTTCATATCTCATCCTATCTTATCCTATCCTATTCCATCAAAATAATCTTATCCCATCCTGTGCACCAAACGGGCCCTAAGAGTGATAATCAAATCTTTGGAGCTCATTTTTATTTGCAGGCAACCAAGTGCAAACTTTCCTAAGGAGCTAAATCTTCTATATTATGTGACACAGTTATGGAATGGTCAATATCAAAAATGGAAAGTCAGATTTTCAAGGTTGTTTTGTGATATCAAAATCTTGTATAACTCTTCCTTCTTTTCTAGATTGATAGGTTGCATGAAAATGATAAAAAGAATTCATTGCACATAAAATAAACATATCTTTGGATATCTAAAAACTTATCAAAATAGGTCGTGACACACGAGTTTTCTTAGCAGCACAGGTAACAGATGTAGTTTTAGGCACAGGAAAATTTTTGAATAGATTTTGTTTGTCCATAGATGAACGTGATGGATAGGGTGACTTCTTCTGAGGGACATGAACAAACCTAGGAGGGTCCTGGGTGTTTGTTTCTAGAGGAGGGACAGAGACACAAGGGTTTTGAGGTCTCAAACCTGATGTCGATCTTGTTGGATGATGTTTTGCCTGATGAATCTGATATAGTTGAGCCAAAACATTGCCGATTGGTATTTTGTCATTAGAAGAGTCTGCATCAATTGTCACGTGCAACTGACGATGTAATATCTCACATCGATCCGACATTAGAGCGATGGCTGAGCTAAATGAGCAATTTCAAGCCTTACTAGTACCAAGCACTTTTGGGAGACTCAGGTTCGAGTCTTACCAAGAATAAAATCCTACACCCAGTTAGTGGTGGCTAAGGTGGGGACAATATCGGTACATAGTGAGCCCGAGTTTTTACAATAATCTAGGCTTGAGATTGAATATGTATATGGTTATTATGATGGAAAGAAAAAGAATCTAGTTTAAATGAACAAAGAAATAATACCATGACTTCACAAGAATCTTTCATAGTATATGTTTTAACAACAGGTTCGTGCCATGAAATTTTGGATGGGTTCGAAACCTTATTTTGCTCTAACATTTTTGTGGTAGGTTCCTAGATCTGTGTAGATACACCATGTCAATTTCAGCTCAATTGGGTAAGATTTGGTAGGGATATAAAATAGAAAACCAAACCCTATCTCTTTCTTTGGATAGAAATGAAAACAGAGGACTGAGCATCAAATAAGCATATCTTTGGATGTCTAAAAACTAGGAGGGTTCAATTGTTACTTTATCTTTGGATATCTAAAACAAGCATATCATTGGATATCTAAAAACTTATCAAAATAGGTTGCTTAATTCTATTGTTACTTTATCTCAACCCTATCGTAATCTATGCATATCAATTAACATATTATCCATAGTTGCGTCATTTAAAGCAACACAATTCATGGGAAAAAAACAATGTTCCTACCTTCCTATTAGCTTGAAATCTTCTCCACAAGTGATGATTTTCCCAATGTAAGTCTCATCTATATTATTCACCTCTTCTTCATCTTCAGTTGTGTCACCATTAACAAGTGGTTTGAGCTTCCCAAGTGCAGCAACGTAAGGTGAAGAACAATTGCAGAGTATTTTTAATGGAAGAAGAAGAAGGAGAAGAACGAGAGTTGGAGATTATAGCTGATTTTCATCTTATCATCTTGCTACTCATAATGCCACATTTCTCCTTAAATTTCATGCAAGTTGACAACTTTTATTTGTCCTTGCTTACAACTCAAGTTTGAGCTCATTCCATTACCAAATTAGTCGAATTACCATAGTAGTCTACCTACACCGACCCAAAATGTGACCTAAACATCCTATTTACTATGACACGATCTCCAATACTATATGTATATATATATATATTATTTTCATTTATTTACTATTTTTATTCGTGAAATACTTTTATTATGTCGCATAGGTCGTGAATTTGAAACATCATGTATAACATAAAGGCGGGTTGTGACAAATATTATCAATTAAAATTTAAAATTAAATAATTTTTAAATAATAAATTTTTTTTTCTAAAATGAATGTTTCATGATAATTTAAAGTCTATCTAAAAATTAAGTCCACAAAAGTATGTGGGTTGAGTGGTGGATTGAGTGGTGGAGAATTTGTGAAATTTTCTACTTATATTTTTTAACAAAAAGACTACAAAAATATATTTCATACATAATTGTATAGAAACTAATAAGAAATTGAATGTATATAGACTTTAACGGAGTTTACAAAAATTTTTATTAAATACAATCAAACTTTTGTAGACTTTTTTAAAGTTGATAAACATCTATACTGAGTATACTATAACTTTTGTAAAGTTTATAAAAGTTTACATCACAAAAATTCTAATTAAATACTCCCTCCAGATCTAGATAAAGGCAAAATACAATGTGAGAAAACCTTCTTGGATCTAGACTAAATGAAGTTGCATGGGGAGTACTGTATTGGGATCGCCAAAATGGCTCCAGAAGCAAAGATGTTGTTTTGGGGAGCAAAATTATGGGCCGAGAAAAGAGGCCCAACTTGAATGAGAAGAGAAATATGCGTCGATCCAGCAAGTTTTTTAAGGAGAAAATTACATTAAATGTCACTATTTTAAAAATATTTTTATAAAGTTTATTATTTTTTATTTTGTTAATATTTTAATTTTATTTACAAGAATATAATATATTAAACAATGCACGCCAAATTCGACCTTTTTATTCATATAACTCCTTTTCATATTATTTGAAATTAGCATCCCGTTTTTCACACTTAACAATGTCTTAATCTTTCAACATTTTGCATTCGGGCCATAGATTCATCTGCGACATCTTTAGTTGTTTTCAATCCAATAGCAGAAAGCGGCAAACCATGGCAAAGATGGCTAGTAGCTCGAGGGGCGAGCAACAGGTTGCACGAACAGCAAGGAGGGCGAGCGAGAGTAGCAGCAACGTGGATGAATCAACAGTTTGATCAACAACACACCTTCAACTCTGACGCTTTTTAGCACCATCAAGCTCACATCATCGCCTTCTTACTATTCATAGGCGAACGGAGTGGATATGGTGCCATTGATCTAGATTTCGCACAATAGGAGCGGTGGCCACAGGACAAATCTATCTTTTTTTTGTTTCCCTTTCTTCTTCTTCTTTGTTCTGCTCTAAATTTCTGTTCACAGGAGCAGCAGCGGTGGGGATTCAACGATCTAGATTTTGAGACGTGGCAACCATGGGTGTTCACCAGCAACATTGTTTAATGGTGAGCTGCAACAGCATAGAAAATAAGCTCAAATCTAAGAGATGTTTGTCAGAAACATTATTTTTTGTTCCTTCTTCAAGATATGCGGCTCCTTTGAGCCTTTGAGACGACCAAGTTACTGAATCCTCCTGTTGTTCATATCCTAAAATTGGTGGAAATGATTTTGGACTAAAATTATCAACTAAATTGGTTGAGAAAAATGTACTAAGGCTGGGATTAGGAGACAACCAATCTGCAATTACAATAATGTAATCATCAATCTAGTTTACAATAATGTAATCACAATTTCCTCATTATCATTTCAAGTGGTCTTGAACCAACATATCAAAATTTCAACAGCCGCCACAACAACGAGTTATACAGTCAGATTTTTTTGAAATCCAATTTTTTTTATTTTCTTCTAATAGCCCTTGTAGATTCAATTTTTTAATTTTATAAGTATTAATATTATACCAATGTATAATATTAAAAATATATCAATGTTATTCTGATTTTTTACCAATTTTTGGTATACTAATAGTTGTTTAATCAATAGTTTTACAACACTGTTCTGCTCATTTATGTTGATCTTTTGTTCTATAGAGTTTATAAAATTGTGTTGTTCTACAATTTTTTGTGTAAAACAATTATATGTATATACAAAAATATACAGATATTATATATACGATATTTTCTTGCAGAGATGAGTGGGATCAAGAAAACATACTGTATACACCAAACATATAGAAATATACATAAAATATACTAGAAATATGCAAAAAAAAATATATCAAAAATATACAGAAAATATATACAAACTACTTTTGTGCAAAGATGTTGAATAATGATCAAAAAAATAGACTATATATGTAATACCCTGAAAGTCTATGAGATTTCCACGTCATTAGGAACAATTAAAGCAGGAAATGAATTGAATAAGAGTATAAAAATGGCAAAAATACTTGAAAACCATGTATTATAAGTCTAACCAAATGTAAGAGTGATGTCAATCCGAGAAGCACGAGAAATGGCGAAGAAAGACGCTGAACACCAAAAATTTCATTCTGGTGACCGCGGTCGGTCCTATAGTGACTGCAGTCATTACAAGAGAAACCTAGAAAACGAAGGGAAATACATCGTTCTGGTGACCGTGGTCGGTCATATAGTGACCGCAGTAATTGTGGGAGAAACCCATAAATGAAATAGGGAAGTGCATCCTGGTAACCGCAATCAGTGTTCTAGTGACCGCAGTAATTACACGAAAAATCCAAAAATGAACAACGTGCACCAGTTTGTCCACTGCAGTAATTGCACAGTGACCGCGGTAAGGCTACAGTGACCGCGGTAAGGCTACAGTGACCGCAATAATTCATCGATTTCTATATAAACAAACATGCGTAGAAAACCCTAGATCTGGATTTTTCTGCCAAAAATCACTGATTTCTCTCTCTAGCTCTCACTAAACTTGTTCATCTCATTTCTTAAGTGTTCTTTTGAGTTCCAAAGGTGGTTTGAGTTGCTTCAAACCATTCTCTACCATTTTCAAGCCCAGATCCGCCAAAAGCAACATCAACAAGGGTGGATTTGGGTTGAGGCAAGCTTGGAAAAGGTCTTGTGCTAAGATAAATCTTGAAACCTTCTTGAAATATTGTTTTCTTAGCTTTCTAAATCACTTTCCTCAAGTGTAAACCGTTTTTCGTTGAGTTAATGTGTGTTTTAAACTTAATGACCAAGCATTGAGGAGCTAAGCTCATGTCGTCGACCTGGCGACTGCAGCAATGCGACATACACCGGTGTTCCCTTGTTTTTCCTGATTTTGGGTGCATTTTGAAACACATGCTCCAAGAACACAAACCTTAGGGTTTTGGTTGTGCCATGAATGTCTTAGACTCACATATTCTCATTGTTTAAAAAAAATATAGATTGATAATCTGAGGCATGCATGGCGAGGACCAAGGTGCAAGATTGAGGAGTACTAAAGTGTGTGTGATTTTCTTACTCCCTAGCCTTATTCAAATTTTGAATGCATAACATGATGTTTGGTTAGCTTAAGATATGTTTAGAAGCATGCTAGGACTTGCTTGATTGACCTTGTTTGGGTTTGACTTGGTGTATGCCCTTGATGCATGGTTGCTTGTGCCATGCATGACTAAAGGAGTGCTAGATAGAGAATTCTATGAGATGATTTCCATGAATGGATGAACACATCTATTTTGTTTTATTTTAAATGTTACAGTAATGATCACGATGACTTGGAATGACATGCATGACTAAAGAACATTAAATTAAGATTAATAACTCTACATACTAGCACGGTGATCGGCCTTAGGGTGTCATCGTGGGTGTCCCTACCCGAGCTGACTGCGACAGCTGATTGTGTCTTCGAACG
Organism: Tinospora cordifolia; assembly: GCA_030144865.1. Lineage (NCBI taxonomy): Eukaryota > Viridiplantae > Streptophyta > Magnoliopsida > Ranunculales > Menispermaceae > Tinospora > Tinospora cordifolia. Next base: position 10,898 of record JAJIYU010007695.1, on the reverse strand, counting down.
GAGAGTCACTGCAGACTTCCATCCTTAGATTGTGGTCCCGAAGGTAACCGGCCCTCGAGCGTTACCCCCGAATTCGCTCCCGGACCACACAGGGGATACCGAAAGTTATGGACTCTTTCAGTCTTAGATGATACCAAAATAAGAAATTATGTGAAACGCCTAATATAATGAAAGCGATTGCATGTTTTGTATTCTGGTTGTATAATGCTAGTGATGTATAGAAATGATCCATTGGGCTCTCGAGCTCACCCCACATTTTCTATTACATGATCATTGACACCGCAAGAGTAGGCCAACATACGGGTTGTTATTTTGGGTAGCGACCTTGCTGGGAAGTTGTTACAGTTTTCAGTTTTTTTCTTGAGTTTATCGTTGTATCATTTTATTGTAAATAATATTTTAGTGTTTAACTTGAACTGGACATGTGTCTTCTTTTATCTTAAACTGTTTCACATGTAAATTAAATATTTTGGAACTTAGGCCCATTGAGCCATGTTTTATCTTCATACCATGCTTTTGAAAATGAATTTAAAATGTTATTCCGCTGCGAAGTATTTCACTTGGCCAAATATGAATTCATTATGGATTTATGAACGAATTGAATTCTGTTGCATGCACTTTTAATGAATTTCACATCTACTGAAAGGAATGAGTATTTTGATGGTTGTTGCACATTCTAGTTTTTGACTTTATAACCTACTTAAAAGAAAGGTTTGAAACATGAGATTGAATGAGAAAGAAAACGAACCACATGGCCTCCAACTCTCGGTGAACGACCAGATGACCCAGCGTCTCCCGCCGAACGAAGGAACTGGCACGCGCCGTCTCCGCGCGCGGCCCCGATACGGATCATCGCAATAGAGATAGAGACGGATACCAGGAGTCAGGGCGTCATAATATACACCACATATACAAGAAATATATATATATATAATATACAGAAAATATACCAGAAATATACAAAAAATATATAAACTACTTTCGTGCATAGATGTTAAATAATGATCAAAGAAAATATATTGTATATACTAAATATACAAGAAGTATACAAATAATATACCAAAAATATATAGAAAATATATACAAATTACTTTCTTGTAGAGATGAGTTGAATAATGATCAAGAAAACAAACTGTACTTTAATATTTATGGTTCATATCTCTCCTTGATCATTCCCTGCAAGAATATGTTTGTTTCCATTAGCTTTCTAAATTTGTTTCCTAATTGCGTGTGATTCCCCCTTCTAAATTGTAGCACCCCAATTTATATACTATTTTTAACGTGTACCAAGTCTAACATTTTGTAATTAAAAAATATTGAAATATATAATATTTTCGTAATCTATTTCTAAATATTGTACACATACATATTTTTTTCCAGAGATGGTACGACCCAATATTAAAAGGGCTAGAGCTTAATTTCATTTCAAAATATGTTTAAGAAAAAAAAATCCTATTTCAATGTGGAAAAATAGTAAATATAATAAAAGTATCATATATCCAAAATTCGCAATTAATGCAAACTTAATATCAAAAATATCAGATTTTATAAATAAGAATATATATATTATGCGAATATTTATTATATGTTATACGCATATTATAAGAATATGGATGTTCTTTTCTTCTTTTGTGTTGTGTCATCTCGCATATGTCATCTACTCCTTGTTTGAAACTCTAGATTCGTTTCGCCTTCTTTACCATCATAGTAATGGCAACAATGGCTCTTGGACTACAATCCAAACATAAAACTCTTGAAACTCTAGATTTATTTCTAATCACGACCCTCAAGTTAGTTCTTCTTCTTCTCCTTCTTCTTCTTCTTCTTCTTCTTCTTCTACTTCTCTTGTTGCTACGCAACATGTTGACTCTGCTTATTCTTGTTGCTGCACGTGACAACTTTGCTTCTTCATCGTTTCTAATTTCGAATGTTAACTCCTCTGCTATTGCTTCTTCTTCTTTTTATTCATTTGTTGCTACTCAACATCGTTACCTGTGAAGCTTTTGACAGAAAAGAATGGAAATTGAAAAAACAAATTTCAAACTAAAAAAATAATCGAATACACAACCTAAAATAAAAATACGGTATTTTAGTAAATATTAACTATAATATGACAAATAGGAAAGATTTGAAATATCTCCAAACAAATGTAATAATATTTTAAAATTCAACAATTTCTATAATTTCCTCTATATATAATTCTAAAGCCGAGAACCCAATGCAACTTCAAGGAACCTAGTTGAAAATTGAAGTTTTGTCATCAAAACAACCCAGTATAGATCTTCAAATGCAGCCTTTAAAAAATGCAAAAAATGTCGCCTTACTACACCATCTTGACCATGAAAGGAGTGCCACATCCAGAATGGGTAAATGGTTTAGAGAACCGTTAACTAGGTTTGACTGATAAAAGTAGGAAGCAACAAGTTCGTTGGGACAATTTAGTTAGAAAATTTTGAAATGAGAGAAATGTACGTCCAAGGGACTCTTGATTCTGCGAGAGTAGGGGACTTTTTCCTTTACATTTGATGGAGCTTGAACTAGTGTCAAAGAAAATTAAATCCCTTTTTCCAAAATCTATTAAAAAAGAGATACTGGCAGGGTGCACGAAGGGCCAAGTTAGGCACCATGAAACTTGAAATGTTTGAGGGCTTGGGACCACCAATAATCCAAGATCTTTGCAATATGATCCATAAGCAAGATGAGCAAGGATCCAAGTGGACTTACAAGCTTTTATGGGAAATCTGAGGCGGGCGAAAGACATCAATTCTAGGAGGTCCTAAGACAACTTAGAGACAATTCGCCTTCGAGGTGGCTCATTTTGGGAGAATTCAATTACTCATTCAGAGGAAAAGCAAGGGTTGGAGTTACACTAAAAAAAAACAAATGGAAAAATTTTAGAATTGTCATTGATGATTATGAGTTGCATGACTTGGGGTATGTTGGCCCAACATTTGAACGGTCAAACAAGCAGAATGGAAGGAATAGCATTCAAGAAACCTCCAACTAAAAGTGGAAGACTTACAGGAAAGAAAGACAATATTGGCAGCAGAGACCTAAGGAAGATTGGTTGAAGGGCAACAACATTGGCACCAGAGATCGAAGGAAGATTGGTTGAGGGGCAGTGATAGGAACACAAAATTTTCCCATTCTAAAGCAAGTAAGAGGCCGAGATAAAATATGCACGGGTTGCAGGATAAAAAGGAAATTGGATTTCATACTAGAAATAATTAGTTGTGCCAGTGGAATACTACTATAGAAAGTTATTCAAAATCATCATACAGAACATCTTATCAAGCATTTATGGGTTGTGGCAGCTTTGCAAAACTTACACCATTAAGTAACAGATGATATGGAGAGAACTGCTCCTCCTCCTTTCATAACTTTGAAATTGCCCTTAAAAGGGTTCCATCTAAAAGTCATGATTAGGATGGGCTTCCTGCCTTTCCCACTAAAAGGATTACTAGGGGTGCAAATGGATGAGGTTGGGTCGAGCTTGGCAGCGTAGATCCACCTCACTCAACCAAGTCAAGTAGCAGTGGGCAGGACCCGACCTCCCACTTTTAGGTGGGGGAACCCGACCAACATAATCCATTGGGGTCAGTCAGGTTGGTCGGATTAGCTTTCTTAATACTGTCGTATTCTTGGAGGTATTATAAACAAAGCTTGCTTATCTTTTCCAATGGAGAACCCGAGTGGAGTGAACTTAACAGAATATTAATAAAATTATTCCCTAAATTAACAAGGCCCTCGAAAGCATTTCCATGCATACAGACCTCTTAGTTTTTGTAATGCAGTGTATAAATTAATAGCCAAAATTTTGGCTAAAAGAGGAGATTGCCTCTTATATATCAAAACCAAAGTGGCTTTTTCATAATAGAAAAACTAACTTCTGACATTGTTCTAGAATAATTGTATGAAACTAGAAAATTTGGTGGAAAAGGCTATATGGCCTTAAAGTTAGATATGAATAAAGCTTTTAATAGAGTTAGGTGAGACTAACTCAGAGCTATTATGCTTAAATAAGGCTTTGTTGATCAATGAAAAATTTATTAACGAAATGCGAGACATTTGCACAATTCTCTATTAAAATTAATGGAAATATTTATGGAGACTTTGCACCCTAAAGAGGAATCTGTCATGGAACCCTCTTTCACCGTATCTCTTTTTGTTATATGGTGAAGGTTTTTCTAATCATAGGATACTCAACATAAGAACCTCAGCTATAGAATTTAAATAGAAAGAAGAGGGCCAAAGATCCCTCATTAATATTTGTTGATGCCAGCCTTATTTTTGTTGGGCCACTAAAGAAGATGCAAAAGAAGCAAAGAATATGCTCGAGAAATAAGAGGAAGCATCAGGGCAACTAGTCAACTTCGAAAAATTGTCAATCTTCTTCTACTCAAAGCTACCCATTATCCAAAGGAGAGCTTCGGGAATCAAATTTAGAGCACTCTAAATACTTAGCACTCCCTGCTGTAAGTCAAAAGAACAAAAGTAAAATGTTGATTATTTGAGGATAAGAATGTGAAGGACTTCGCATAATTGGCAAGAAAGATTGTTCTCGGCATGGAGAAAGAAGTTATAATCACAGCAATAGCACACAAGCACTACTACTTTCTCTATGAATTCTTTTATTCTCCCTTCAAAATTATGGAGGCAGTTGAACCCTTACAGATAAATATTGGTTGGGTTATCATCAAATTGGTAAGGAAGTCCATAGGAATAGTAGGGATAAACTTTGCTCCTAAGGATAAAGTTGATGATGAGATGGATCCTAGAGATATTAAGACTTTTAACGAAGCAATGTTAGCCTAGCAAGCATCAATCAAGACTCCATTGTGTCAGAAATCTTGAAAACTAAATGTTCCCTACAACAAGATTTTCGGAAGCAAAGATTCATAAAGGCTCTTCTATAATTTGGAGGAGCTATACTTTGGGGAAGTGACTTATTGAAGAATGGTATAAGATGCTAACTAGGAAATGGGCATCATACGCACTTCAAGCAAAGGTCCACGGCTTCTAAGACCCATCACTTTTGAACCTATCTTTCTTCCCTCTATATACAGTGATAAATTGGTCAAGTATTTCACAGTCAAGATGACAAATGGGGTCTAGATAATCTTTGAATAACAGCTTGGAACGAAATATTCATACTATTCCACAGATTCCCTTAAGTAATAGGGAGATTTTGAGGATGAATTGATTTAGCGTTAAACAAATGATGGTATATTAATGCTCAATAAAGAAGTGGTTTTTCTTTGTCCTCTTGAGGTCCTGAACTTTGCTGGAAACAACTCTAGATTTTATGCTGTGCACTCCATACTGCCAAAGATTTATGGAATTCTTTGGATAAGAAGTATAAGACAGAGGATGTTGGCTACAAGAAATTTGTGTTTAGTATGTTCCTTAACTACAAAATGGTAGACTCAAAGATTGTGATGGATCAAGCTCAAGAGCTGCAGATCATCCTACACGAGATCCAAGCTGAAAAGATGTCTTAACTTGACACTGTTATGTAATCAAATGGTTTCAAAATAAATGAATGTGACAAATGTTTATATGCCAAAGATACACCAATAGGTTATGTGATTATTTGCCTTTACTTGGATGATATGTTGATTATGAGCAATAACAAAGCTATAATCAAATTTACCAAGAAAATGTTGACAAAATATCTTGACATGAAAGATATAGGAGTTGCAAATGTTATTTCAAGGATTAAAATCTCTAGAACATTGAATGGATTAATATTATCACAATCTTATTACATAGAGAAGATTTTGAATAAGTTCAAGAAATATGATACTAGTCTAATTAAGACACCTATAAATGTTAATGTACATCTAACTAAGAATGAAGGACAATCCTTAGATCAATTATAATATGCACATATTTCCTAAGTAGTATTAACTCCTGACATGCACAAGGCCTAACACAGTGTATGCAATAAACCGATTGAACAGGTTGAAGAGCAATCCAAGTAAAAATCATTGGAAAGTATTAACTACAATGTTAAGATACTTATACTACAGTCAGAATTATCGATTGCATAACATAAGATAGCCAATTGTTCTAAAGGATACAGTGATGCAATCTGACTATCAAACTTCAAAGATATAAAATTGTAATGCCACAGAATTTTACTTGAAAAATAGATTAAAAAAATGATTAATTTAAAATTTTGAGGAAACTATGGAAATAATGTTCTAGAAGATGTACAACTCAATGTATGAAGTTATAGGTAAATCGGAACAAATACACAAATTTGCACAAAGTAACTTTCCGGTTACTGTGGTAATACACTACCGTGATAGTGTGTGTCTACCTAGAAAAAGCAATGAAAACATTGTGTTCTAATTACTATGATAATGCATTTTACTACTATGGTAATGCGTAAAAACTTGCGCAAAAACTATTGTGTAAAGTGTCCAAACATTTGTGTAAATTCTCCAAACATGTGGGTTGTTGCTAAAACCATCACTTACTAATACTTGTGCATAAGAAACAAATAAAATAGAAAGAAAAAGAGTTTAGGGAGGATTTCTACCGAGGAAACAAACACCAAACTTCCAAAACCCAACCTAATTGAACTCTATATAAACCCAGCAAGAGCAGCCCATCAACATCACTCAAGCAAGCACGAGTCATTTCTCTTCTTACTCTCCTAGCTATCTTTTCGACACCCTTTCACTCCCTAGCCATCCCACACAACAACCATAGTGGTACAAAGGAGGAAAACCAAGAATATTACATAGCAGTGGCAAGAGCCTACTTTTTGACATTCTTTTAGAGCAATTGGAGGATTCAACGGATCACAGAAGGTACAATGGTCCTATCTAAGTCTCAATACATGGTTCATGGTCTAGAGTTTGAAGTATTAGGGTGTTAATGTCATAAGAGAACAAGGGATAGGAGAAACATTCATGAAAGTCCACTTTTCATGCTAATTACCGCGGTACTGATCATTGTCACCATGGTACTACCTTCATTTTCCTCTGTTTCTGGACTTTCACCTCAATTATCGTAGTACTCTCCATGGTAATACAATTTATTTTTGTCATTGATCTCTAGTTATCGCGGTAGCCTACCACGATAATGTGTCCAATCTTCTATTACTTCCTCTGGTTACCATGGTAGTCTACTGTGGTAATGTGACTTGGTTTCAGTAATTCCCTCTAGTTACTGTAATAACCTACCATGGTAGTACATCGGCACTTCTTGTTTCTGATTCATGCATTCTTATTACTACGATATTTATTTCTTCTACTATAGTACACAGAAGCAAGAACATATTAAGATTCATCTAGGATGATATCCTTGCACATTATATGCAATATAGGATAGGTAATCATTAGTTATGGTTTAAAAGTGTTAGAAACACATGAATCACTAAGAACAATATATTGAATCTTAATCTTGAGGTTGAATACTCAAAAAGGCTTAAAATAACAGTATAAGGATAGGAAGAAATTAAGCGTTAAAAGGTGGAGATTTTTAAGTTTTAAATTATTATCTTGATTCAAATAATATATACATGTATGCTTGTAGTCTAGGACTATGCTTTGTATTGAATATACATGTTATGCCTTGAATATAAGGTATATGAATGATGATGCATGTTTTCAATGATATGTGTGATAACATGATCTATGCGATATGAAATAACACGCCTATGATGTGATGTTCACCATGCTCACATGGTATTTTCCTATTTTATATCGGATTCAAAATGTTATGGTACATTTTGTCATGAAAAAAAGATTAATAAAGATGATAACCACGTATTGGTGCGGTAATGGATTTCATCGTGAATGTTCCAACCTGGACCCCACCTGTCGATTACTGATTTTCTTTGATTTGGAACTGAGCGTTTGGATTGACCCCACTTCATGAATGAAGAGTTTGAGCGTTTAGATTGACCTCATTCCCTAGATTTGGAATAATAAGATGGATTTCTTTCAGTCTTAACATCAACTGATGAACAAATTACTGTTTGAATCACTTAATCTATGAAATTGTTTGATATGTATATTTTATTTCATTGAAATAATGATTTAAATATTTGGGACGATCCATTGGGCTATTCGAGCTCAACCCTTCTTTTGTAACATTTTAGGAAACTAATGATTAGAGGCTGCATGAACAAGTCGAAGTTTACCTTAGTTGATTATTTTTCATAATTGATTGGTTTTATAGTTTTGTTTTAGTCTGCCATGCTGGCCCCATTTTTACTTTGTTAGTTTTAAAGAAGGTTTATTGATTTGATTAAAGGTCACTCCATGCCTCACATTTGAATATTGGTCACTATGTACCTCAAAGTTGAATATTGAATTACATTTCATTTATTTCTTTAGAAAGATTTCAAAGTATTTTACAAAAATATAGAACCATACATGACAGTCTCATAGAGTTGGAATAGAAAGAAGAAAACAGAGAAAAGAAAAGATATAAAACGATGTGTTGCCTCTTAGGTAATTATGACGTTGATATTACACTTTGCACGTGACGATAACGTGTCGGTCACTATCTGGTTTCAAGGGAATTTCAATAATTTTGTGCCCTCTGGAATTGAAAACCAGTTAGTATGGGCCACAGGGGGGAGGTGCAGTGTTATGAAGATCTACGGGTGGATATGTGTCCACAATTGGAGGAGGTGTAGTGTCTTGGAAATCTTCTAAACAAAAATGTATAACCAAGTCTACTATCGAATCTGAATTCATAGCTTTAGATAAGGCTAGAGAAGATGTAGAAAGGTCACTTGGAGGAGGTGCAGTGTCCTTAAAGTTCTTTAAACAAAATTGTATAACTAGACCTACTATGGCATCTGAATTCATAGATTTAGATAAAGCTAAAGGAGAAGTAGAACGACTTCAAAATTTTTTAGAGGATCTTCCATGCTGGCTCGAACCTATCTCTAATGTATGCATTCATTGTGATAGTATATCTACAATAAGCAAAACACAGAATAAGATATATAATTGTAAGTTAAGATATATACATCAACGATACAATACCAATAAGCAATTACTCAAGAATAAAGTAATCTTCATTGATTATATAAAGTCAAAGGGCAATCTTATGGATCCACTAACTAAATGTTTGCCCATAGATCAAGTGAATTGTTCATCAAGGGAAATGATCTCAAAGCCTCTCAAATAGACTTTCATTGTGGATACCCTAGCTAGAAGATTGAAGATCTAAAAAACTATGATGTGTAGTGTTGCCTACAAAATAATAAAGTCATGTATTTACTTTTAATGATTCTTATATCATAGTTATTATGTAGACCATTATTTGCAAGAATGCTCTTAATTAGAAATCACCTACGTGTATGAGAATGATAAAATTTACATTTTCTAAAGCACTCATAAATCTAGGAGTTGTTTGAAGTCGTATTGAACAAAACCATGCATATCGAAATTGTCAGAATTGAGATTTGCATGCATCATTGTGTTGGTTTGCAAAAATGGTTGACAATTCAAGACATCATGTTCATTTATTAGCGAGCAAATTCGATAGTGTTACATTAAGTGAGGTTCAAAGCTACAAGCTACTTATTCCAATGCAACTCATTTTGGCCAATCTTCACTCAAGAGTTTGCTTCAAAATTATTTTTTTTTTCAAAAACATGCATGAAAAATTCATTTATATGGGGATGACAAAGTTAAAAAGTGCAAAATGATCCAATTTCTATTCATGTAGGGGGATTCTTGGAAAAAATCATTTTAAGATGATTTTTTGTTATATTTAACAAAAAATATAAGTGAGCCTCGCAAACATATTCTAGTAGAACCAAGATAATTTTTAATCTTTGATATATTGAAATTAAGATGCTAAAATTATTTAATTAAAATAATGAGTGTATGAATAAAAAAATTGAACGTAAAGATGCCTACTTGATAATGTAAAAAAATTTATTTTATTTGAAAATTTGTTTAGTCTTACGTAAAAAACTAGAGAATTCTAAATTTAATTTATAAATGGACAAAGAACTAGAGTTTCAAATTTCTAGCTCACACTCACACTCAAAGAAGCCTCGCAAGCGCACATACACGTGACACGTGGCACGCGGGTTGCAACACGCGTGCGTGCTCATATGCAAGGGCGAAAGGGCATTTGGGTGTCTTAGGACATATTGGACGCACAACATTTATATGTACACATTATCACGAGGAGTTGGGGAGCTTTGATTTTTTTGAAATTAAGGTAGATCAAATGATTGATCTCGTGTTGTGGAGTTAGGAACAGATATGTCTAGACTTGATGAATAGTGAGTCAAGACGCGAGATCTTGGTTTGATAAATCAAGATACAACAGTAGAGATACTGGTGCATCAATTAGGATCGTTAGATTGTGATCAAACCAAGTGCTATGATAAAGACCATCAAATCATGATCGAACTAAGTGCTACGATCAAAACCGTCAGATCATGACCAAAATCTAAGTGGCACGATGTGACAATGTATGATAAGATGCATTGATCAACACCATCATGTCACATTTACATGTTAAAAGATGCAATTATGCAATTTAAAAGTGTACAAACAGGTGTCATGATTAGCTACAATATGCCTTGAAATAAAGAACCCCATTATGCAATTTTTCATCCCAGCAATATAGAAAATTGATTTTTTTTTCTCTCTTTCTCTCCTTATAAGCTTTAAAAGTATTTTGTATTATCTGTACTCCAATTTTCGTTCAACTGTTCTAGTAATTTGAAGTATTACAATCACTTAAAACAAGATTATTGTAATATAGGAGATAAGTGTCATTGTAATACCTGAAACTTTAGTGACGTAATAATTGTAATACCGAAAATTTTAGTGACGTAATAATCGAAATTTGAGTTTAAAACACATATATGTATATATTTAAATATAAACACATATATATATTTG
>JAJIYU010007694.1:0-18906 GCA_030144865.1 Tinospora cordifolia | reverse complement strand
TATGCCCTACCCTACCCTATGCTCCATGGGACATGCCCATTATTTGAAACCTTGAAGAATGATCCCATGTGTCATGTAAATGATCAAGTATGCCCACACCTATAGAAACCATGAAGAATGATTTCATGTGCCAAGATAAATGATCATATATACTAAGGTTACATATAAAATATCTCATAAGTATGTGTGTTGGCACACATGTGACAAACCCAAGATAGAAGTTTAATGAGAGTAGCTGATTTAAAGAGATATAAAAATATTTCTTCACCTAGAAAAAAAAATTAGAAAATAAAAACTTGCCTCATGCTCACATGTGGAGCCAAAAAGGGAGAGAATCCAAAGGAAATAAGAAACATTCCAAAACTTATTTGATTTTTTGAATCACAATATATTAGAATGTCTCCCTACTAATAGATTATGTCCAAAGGAGATTAGAATGTATTTTAAACCTTTAATTGTGTTCACACTCATAAAAGAAACAAATAAGGTTTAAAGATTTTGCTCACACTTGGAAACCTTAGCGGTCCCAGTTGCTTTTCTCACCCAAACCATCCCCTTATGAGTTTGGAAATATGCCCAAACGTGGTGAGCTTCTCTCGCTGCCCTAGATGCCCCCTTGTGCTCATGAACACCTATAAATACCCCCTCTTGCTCACATTCATCTCATCCCAAAGCAAAGAGTTGACACTTCCCTCTTTGCTTGTTCTTGTCGTCTTCTTGGCACCTCTTCTCACTCTCTTTTCTTTCTTATGTAAGAAGTTCTCATTTCAGTATTTTAAGAGTTGTTGAAGTAGTCTTGTTGGTGGTTTAAAGTTTTGAAAGTGGTTGATAAGGCAAACATTTGCCGGATTTAACAAAAACTCGGATTAAGGTGGAGGGAATTTCTTAAACCTCTACTTTGCTATTTTAAATTTTTAGCATGCTTATGCTGGTTTAAATTCTAATTTTCAGCATGTCTTATTTTAGTTTCAGCATGTTTAATCATATTTTAATTTTAGTTAGCATGTTTTTATGTTTTAATCACTCATGAGAGCATGCCATGCTTAGAATTCATGTTTAGGATTTAATTCAATGTATCAAGCATGCTATGTAATGTTTACATGCTTTCTTAGTTTTTTAAAATTTTGATATTTACATTTTAAATTTCTTTTATGATTATGTGATTCTTAAGTATAAGAAATTGAAGATAAGAACCACGTAGTGACCCATATGGGTGCTATGAGTGTTCTTAACACATGCTTGGAGTGTGTGGTTGTGGGGCGCAACTAAGGGATACTTGGTATTTGACATTCAATGAAAAGTGACAAAGAAATGTCTTTCCACCCTAAAGAGGGGTATCTAAATTAAGAACATTAAGGGAGTAGAACCCCTTTTAGAGTTAACATCAACTACAACCAAAAAGTTGCTTGAATCACTTAATGCATGAAAATGTATGAATTTGGATGTGCTATTGATTTGAAATAGTAACTTAGTTGTTTAATAAATGATCCACTGGGCTATGTGCTCACCACTTCTTTTTATTTTTTTGGAAATTGACTTGAATCACGAAGGTCATGGATATTAGATTATTTTTAAGTTTTGAAAGTTTTATTTTAAGGGCATGTTGCCAAAATTTTGAATTTAAGACTTTGGCTGAATTTTATTTAAGTTTTGAAAGCTATGTACTCAAGTTTTGATTTAAAAATGTAACTTTATTTATTTTATTTGAATAAATAAAGAGTTTGAAGTATTCCTTTATCTAATTGTGTAGCCTTATTGAATTGAAATTTAACACATTGTGATGTATCCATGAACATTTTGAATAACTGTTTAAATAAAAGATTTGAGATGCAAGTTGTGTACTTGTAAATGTAACATAGGACCCAACCTATCTTGTGGTTGAGCTTAAACTTGTTTCTTGGGGGTTGGGGTGTTACACATTTGACAAGGCAAATGTTGACAAGGTGCTAAATTTGTAAACAATGGCTGAAACAAGAAGATATCTACTCGACCCACCACTTTTGACGAGACAGAGTAAAGGGATCAAGAAATACCCACTGGCATGGAGGCCCAAATGGAGAATATGATGAATGAAGTTGCTCTGAGGGTTATGGATCAACTAATGATGGCTCTACCACAGTTACTCTCTCAGGCAGTACCTCAACCTCAAGTGCCTAAATCCATCTAGGTTTAGCAGCCAACACTAGTGGCCCAAGCTCCCGAACGTCAGAGGGCTCAGGAGGATGTGGATGATGAGAAATAGAGGAAGATACTAATGGAGCTACAAAAGCTCCACCCTCCACATTTTGAAGGTACAACTGACTGTATCACGGCGAACCATTGGTATCAAGATATGGAAGAACCTCTGAATGTGTTGAAGGTAATTGGGTTAAGACGGGTGGCATTGACCACATACCACTTCAAGGGACTAGCCAGAACTTGGTGGCGTATGATGAGGATGGACCCTAACATAAATGCTGAAGAAATGAGCTGGGAAAAGTTCATGAAGATCTTTTACGAAAAGTTCTTTCCCGAAGCAACACTTAGAAAGCTGTAGGAAGATTTTGTCTAGCTGAATTAGAGGGACATGATTATAGCTGAATATGAGAGAAAGTTTACTGAACTGGTCAAATTCTCACCAGAATTGATTAGGGAAGAGAGATTGAAGGCCAATGCACAGGGTCTCAAGATGAAGATCCGAAAGAAAGTAAAGACTTTGGGTTTGAAGACATATAAAGATGTCATGGAAAAAACGCTAACCCTAGAAGAAGAGTTCAACCTACAACGAAGGTTGAGAGGGAAGAATAAGAGGCCAAAGAATGAAAAAGATCAAGGAGATCATAAGAAAAGCAAGAATGGTGGGAAAACACCACAGAAACAGGGGTAGAACAAAGACGAGTTAAGGGAGCAAGCAAAGAGATAAGGGATGTGCTACATGTTCTGACAGAGAGGCCATATCGCTAAAAATTGTTCGACTGCACCAGCTGAAGCTCCCCAGTAATAGTAGAACACTCAATGAGGAGGTCAGATCGATCGTCTTCAAGTCAAACAACAATAATATAACACCAGTCAGGGGTAAAACTAGGGTCATGGTCAAAATCAGGCTAGAATGTTTACTATTGAGACTCTGGAAGATCATGTCCCTATAGCAGAAGGTACGTTCTTGTTATTCAATGTTGTTGTAAAACTATTGTTTGACTCGATTGCCTCAAAATTGTTTATTTTTGAGACTAGTTGATAGGTTACAACTCGTGACATAAATACTACCCATAACTTTGAATGTGTTCACACTAATTGGGACTACGGCTACCTCAAAAAGAATCTGTAGTTGTGACCTAAGATTTGAGGATAAACTCTTAACAGTTGACCTATGTATTTTACATTTCTATGGCTATAATTTAATCTTGGGCATGGATTGGTTAGACTAGTACCAAGCCCAGATAGATTTTCCTAAGAGATGAGTGACCATAACCCTACCTTTCTAGGAAACCTGTAGAATTAATGGGGATATGCAGAGAGTACTGAGGTATAGTAACCCATAAATTTCTAATGTGAACGCGTTGACAATGGAATTGCAAAATAAATTAATAAAGAAAAATAAAATGATAAAACCATGTTCTATAACTATATAGATATGTGAAAATAAATATTTTGATGTTTATTATGATTGGAGTAGAAAAAAAATGACAATAATAAAAATCTAAAGAAAGAAAAATAAAAATAACCCTAACTATTTCAACACGTACACATCAAAAATAAATTTTTAAAAATATTAAATAAATATAAAAATGTCCAAAACTAAGATTTAAATGTTTATTACAATATTTATTAAAGAAATAAAATAAATCACGTCAGTTCAAGTAGAGAAAAAATCGGAAAACAAAAAGGATACTTATGGGGGTCTTTTTAAATTGATCTCAGAAAAAGGGGGAATTGGGCAAAAATTTTCTCTATGAACACTAACCATGAGTACTGTTCATCTGTGAGTAATGTTCATGCGGTTACTATTCATCCTATTTTTAATCGCAAAAATAGAGACAATGAACCAGAAAAGAAAAATTGCAAATCATGTTTTGGGGCATCCGATTTTGGTAACCGGAGATCCAATTTTCACCCGGAGATAGTCAAAATGTTCAAGATCAGATCTGGAGCAATTCTAAGAATTTAAGGTAAGATTCAAAGCCTTAAACTCATTCGAATCAATTTTCATAGGCTAACAACATCAAAATTACAAAGTTGATCGGTGATTTGGGGTTTTGACGCATAGAATGATCTGGAGTGAGTTGAGCTCAGATCTTCCTTTTAAATTGATGAATTAATGATTCTAGACTAAATTCTAGAAGTTTGACTATTCATTTGTAGTTTTTGATGAATATAATAGAATTTGATCGGATTTGGGCGATTTGGGGAAAAAATCCATTGGGGAAGGATAAAATTCAATCTGCTCAACGTTTGAGGCAACAATTAGAATTAAAGTTGTTCTATTCTAAATTTGGAAGAAAATGAATGCAGTTTTTTATGTTGATGTGATGAATAGGAAATCTGAATTTTGGAAAATCTTGATTTAGGATGCAATTCTTTGGATAGGTAATAAAACTCAATCTTTTCCTCTTTTGAAGTTGTAGTTAGTTTTAAATGTTCTCTATTCTTAATTTAGAACGCATTGACTATAATTTCACATTTTTGTGTAGAAAAAATGGAAATTCGAATACTCTTATAGAAGAGGGGTTTTTTTGGTGATTTGGAGTGAATGACGAGGTTTAATCATTTCAGATTGTGGACTTTGAGCGCGATCCTCGCGAGTAGGCAGAAGGGTCATTCTGCATTATCAGGTGGGAGAGATTCTCTTGCTCACTAGTATTATGTAGGCTTAAAGTTCAAAGCATGATGTTTGTGTAGCCTAGGATGTTAGATGCATGCTAGGATGTGTATAATTCTTGAATGCTTTGATTGACAATTGAGCATTATGTCTTGTTATATACTTTCAATATTTGCGTGAATATGAAGCATAATGTCTGGTTATATACTTTCAATATATGATTGAATGTGAGGCATAATGTCTGGTTATTTTTATTACTTGGTACATGAGATAATACCTTGCATGATTATATGGTACGGAGTGAAATCTATTGAAAATAAAGAAGATTAAATTAAGATTTAATAATTTCACGTACCGAGGCGATGGTGTATCTGTTGATGACTCGTGGACGTGGCCATATTTGCCGCATGACTACTTCCAGATCCCATCGTTGGTGTCCTTATTGGAGCCGCCAGCGATGACTGAAGGTTCCTTGAATGGGTGAGCAGTGTTCGTACGCCATTGCACCAGGAGCATAACTCTTTTGGTCTTAGAGTATAATAAAACAATTAAATGTTTGAAACGATTAATGTAATGAAAGTGTGTGCATGTTTTGAATTTTGGTTTATATAATGCTAGTGATGTGTAGGAATGATCCATTAGGTTCTCAAGTTTACCCCATTCTCTTTTACAGATACTCGCAGAGGTGGAGTACACTGACTAACCAGCGTATGGATATTGTGGGGTAGCCTTGTTGGGAGGTTACCAAAGGATTTTGAGTTTCTTTTGATTTTAAACTATTTTACCATTTTTTATTTATGAAGAAAACGGAGGCACGTGGCTTATTTTACTGTATAGATTTTGTGATATAAATTTTGAAACATTGTATTTGTTTCGAACTATTGATTTTCTATAAGCTTTTGAAGGAATGTTTACGCTGGAAAAGAAATGTATAATTTTCTAATATATCTGAACTATACAACATTGGTTGTGTATTTTTGATAATTGATTCCGTTGCAGTATCTTGATTTACTATGAATAATCTCTATGAAAATTCAGTGACGTGATTTGATATAATTTACTGTTAGTTAAACAGATGTTCGAAAATGTTTTCTTATTTTTCTCCATTGAGATTAGTAGGTAGGATGTACCAGGACATTAAGGATTGAGGAAAAGTTAGTGACGATCCTAGTCTCTGGTGGCCTAGGATTGAGTATAGATATCCCGCATGCACGACATAGTAGCCGAAGGGGAGCGCGAGTCTTGGTGTTGGGCCTTGACATGAGGTGTGGCGGTGGACGTTTTTGGGCTGGGGGCTGGGGTGTCACACGAGTAGTCCAACCTTAGCGCCCTATTGAACTAAAGAGAATCCAAAACCTAGCAGTGGTTAGTGAGTATGACGATTTGTTCCCTGATAACTTACTCGGCCTACCACCTGCTAGAGCCATACCTCCTTACAAAATGGCGCCAGTAGAACTGATCAAGTTGAATTCTCAACTCAACGAGCTCAGGGAGAAATGTTTTATCCGGCCGAGTAATAATACCCTCTACAGAGGATTGACGACCTATTTGATCAATTGAGAGGAGCCACTCATTTCTCAAAGATTGATCTTAGGTCGGGTTATCATCAGTTGACAATTAGGGAGTCTGACATATACAAGATAGCCTTCAGAACCACATACAAACACTTTGAGTTCACCATGATACCCTTTGGTTTGACCAATGCCCTAGCAGCATTCATGGATTTAATGAATTGTGTTTAGACAATGCCTTTACCAGTTTGTGGTTGTATTCATAGATGACATCCTTATTTACTCTAAATCAGATGTTGAACACTTAGAACACTTGTGGATAGTGTTGGAGACCTTCAGAAAGCACCAATTATATGCCAAGTTCAACAAGTGTGAATTTTGGATGAAGTTGGGCAAGTCCTTGGTCATGTAATATCAATAGCAAGCATCTCTGTAGACCAGAGAAGGTGGAAGTTGTCATGGACCGAAAACAACAAAAGACACTTACAAAGATCATGAGCTTCTTAGGCTAGATACTACATAAGGTTCATACAAGACTTCTCCAAGCTAGCAGAACCTATGGACCAAGCTAAGCACAAAAGGAGTTAAGTTCAATTGGAATTAAAATGCAAACAATTATTCCAAGAACCAAAAAGGAGATTGACTTTGGCCCCTATCTTAGTCATTCCAACTCATGGTGTCACTTATGTCTTGTATATAGATGCTTCATTGAGTGGACTAGGAGCAGTCTTGATGCAAGAAAAACAAGTAGTCACTTATGCCTCGTGACAACTGAAGTTCCATGAGACGAATTACCCTACTCATAACTTAGAGTTAGCAGCCATTCTATTTGCCGTAAAGTTTTGGAGACGCTACCTTTATGATGAGAAATTCAATCTATTTTCAGATTACAAGAGCTTGAAGTACATCTACAACCAAAAGGAGTTGAACATCAAGAAAGATGGATAGAGTTCTTGAAAGACTATGATTTTCAACTACACTACCATCTAGGGAAAACCAATGTAGTGGTCGATGCCTTAAGTAGAAAGTTCAACAAATAGAAGGAAGAAAAATGGCAAATTTACCAGTTGATTGAAGACTTTAGGCTGGGTGTGACTCTAAGTGAAAAACAAGCCTACCTCTACAACATGTCTTGCCAACAAGATATCGTACATCAGATCAGGGAGGAAAAGAGGCAAGAAAAGTGGCTTACTAATCTGATAGGAGTTACACGGGGCATGCATACTAACTTCAAGTTAGATGTTGAGAATATACCAAGACTTGGTGAAAGGATCTGTGTACCTTAGAATGGACAGAGTAAGCAAGCCATACCGGATGAGGCTCATCAGACCAAGTATACGATACATCTAGGTGGAGATAAGATGTACTAGAACATCAAAAAGACTTACTAGTGGAGAGGAATGAATAGAAATGTGGCTAAGCATGTCTCCAAATGCTTGGCCTGTCAACAAGTAAAAGCAAAACACCAAAAACCCTCTAGAATGTTACAACCACTCTCTATCCCTGAATGGAAGTTGTATAACATTGCCATGTAATTCGTCAATGGATTGCCGAGGAAGATATTGTTTGGGTAATTATGGATCATCTCATTAAAGTAGTTCACTTCTTGCCAAGTCAGTAGGTTGGGAGAATTCTATATGAAGGAAATAGTAAGACTTCATGGTGTGCATAAGACAATTGTATCTAACAGAGACTTTTACTTTACCTCTCGGTTCTTGGTAGAGTCTATAGAAGGAGTTGGGCACTAAACTCACCATGAGCACTGCTTGTCACCTTCAGACAAATGCTGAAAAAGTGATACAAACACTAGAGGATATGTTGAGATCTTGTGTTCTAGACTTTAAAGAAAATTGGAGCAACTACCTACACTTGGTAGAGTTTGCCTATAACAATAGTTACCAGGCAAGTATTAAGATGGCTCCATTTGAGGCTCTTTATGGAAGACCCTACAAATCACCAACCTGTTAGGTCGAGCTTGAAGATCACGTATTGACTAGGTTAGGCTTTGTGGAAGAAATGAATAACCAAGTAAAACAAATATAGAAGAGATTGATAGCCGCTCAGAGTCGTTAGAAGGGTTATGTAATAACCCAAAATTTTGTCAAATAATTAAAGATAAATAAGTTTAAAGAAATTAAATGAAATAAGTCAAGTGAAAATAATTTTAAAGATTTTAAGACTTCTTTGGGTGCAAATTATGGGTTAAAAAAATGAAAAATAATATAAAATATTTAGATGTAAAATAAAATAGACAAATAAAACCTTAATTTGATATTTAAATGAAAATGTCAAATTAAAAGAGTTGCTTAAGAAATAAAGAATAGAAAAAAAAAATGAAATAAAGTATACACACACACACACACACACACACATATATATATATATAGGTTAATGTGTGTATCAATAATGTGTGTTAGAATAATAAATGTTAATACTACATATTATAAGAGTAGGTATATAAAAAAATTTACATAATTAAATAAAAATGTAGTATATGTGTATTTATTTAAAATAAATAAAACATTATATAAATATTAATTTATAATTACATAAATTATTATCTGAAAATAAAATATGAAATAAATAAAAATATATGAAAATAAAAAATGTAGATTATTTAATTATTGGCATTAAAGATATTAAAGAAATAGAAAAATATCTAATAAATGCAATATTAAATAATTGGAAAGGGAAAAATATTAGTAAGTCCATAAAATAGAATGATTTATGCAATAAAACCAAGTTTTCATCAATTAGAAAGTGTCAAATTGGCAATTTTCGAATGGTAGTAACATTAAAAATCAAATTTGGTATTAGAAACTGCATCCAACGGCCAGAAACACATCATCCGCACGATCTAACATCTCACGGTCACGATCAAAGCCCAAAACAAAGCCCAGGAGCAGCGGATCAGCATGATCCAACGGCCACGATTGATCCAATAGATCCAACGGTTCACAAACCAGGTGGATTCGAAAATCGGGAAAATACAACGCTCGAGGACGATTTGATGGCCCAGATTTGAAACATCTCTGATCGATCACGAACCAATGCGTTACTCGAGGTTCATCAGACGATCTAGATTGAAGGTGTATTCGTTAATCGCGAACGTACAGCGATCGAGGAAGATCGAACGGCCTAGGATAGTTTCGTTGATCACGATCGCGAACCACACAGCTATCGATGCACATTCGACGGCCCAGAAAGACAAACTCCGGTCCATCGCGAACCGCACACCACGATCGATGCACATCTGACGGCCCAGAGATACGCATCTCGATCCATCGCAAACCAGACACTGCGCTCGAGGAAGATCCAACCACTCAGATGCAACCCACTCGATCGGAGATCTACTGCTACGATCGAGAATGATCCAATGGCTACGATCTAATGCTCCGATAAAAAAAACGAAAAAAATCGAAAAATAATAACCGAAAATAGCTAAAAAATCTCAAAAAATGCCGAAAAAATTCCAAAAAAAATCCAAAAATTAGTTTTTAAATTCTCAAAAAATTTCAAAAAATTTACTTGCTAATCTTCTATGCTTGGGGGGCACGAAATTTTGAAGAATTGGCAAGTTTCCCACAAGATGACACCCCCAACTTGCCATTCTCTACCCATTTGAGCTCTATATAAACACCCCCCTTGCTCATAATTCATCTCATCCCAAGAAACAAGAGTTGAATTGTCATCTTGTTCTCTAAGCCTTCTTCTTGGGAATTCCCTTAGTTCTTGAGTAATCTTGAACTGTTCTTGAGTGTTCTTGAGTGTTCTTGAGAGTTCTTGAGTGTTTGAAAATCTTGAAGCAACGAAACTCTGCCGGATTTTAGAGGTGTGCAGAAGAGACGCATTTAAGGTGGAAGTGACTTCTAATTTCTACTTCTTTATTTTAATTTGAATAAGTCTTGCATGTGTGGTGATATTTTGAAGATAATTGATTAAATATATGTTTTAATATGCATGCTTTATTTATTTGATGTGACATGAATATACATGTTATGCATGTTTAGAAATTAAAAATATTGATGTATGTTATACATGAATTGTGCCATGAATAAATATTTAATGATCCATGTTTTGTATATGTTGCATCGATGGTTTAATACGATATTGTGTGTTTTATCACAAAGAAAAGATTAAATAATGATTCAATCTACGTACCGGCACGATGATAGACTGCATAGTTTCATCGTGTGTGTTCTACCCCCGACCTGGCTTGTCAGTTTACCATTGACGATTTTGAACTGGGTTTCCAAGAGTGATCCCACCTCATAGATATTAGGGTTTGAGTTTTCGTTTCTCATTCTTCTCCCTACGATGTGGAACACAGAGATTAAACTCTTTTGGTCTGAATGTCAACTATAAACAAGAAATTTGTTTGAATTGCTTAATGTACAAAAGTGTTTGATATGCTTGGTTTGTTTGAATTGAAATAATGATTTAGATGCTTAGAAAGATCTACTGGGCTATGTGTTCACCCCTTCCTTCTATTTTTTAGATAATTGATTTACATGAAGACCATGAAAATTAGTTAAGTTCTTTTATTCAAAAAGTTTTTAATTTCTATATAAGGGCATGTTGCCCAAGTTTTGAATATTCCGCTGTAATATTTTTCTTCAAGATCAAATTATGTACTCAATTTTATTAAATTAATTGAGTTTATGAATTTCAATTATTTCTTGTATTATTTCCTTATTAAATTTCTAAATTTAAGTCATGTACTGTTAAATACGATTAAGGCACGAAATAATTGAAATAGAAAGAAAGTCAAGTGTGTGTCACTTGTAAAGTAACACCGGCATGACTTGTTGTTAGGTTTAATCCACCATCAAGAGAATGGTGGTCATGTCCAATGCTTAAAGATACGGAGGTCGGGGTGTACAGGTTATGCTGACAAGAGAAGGAGACCTCTAGAGTTTTAAGTGGGTGACAAAGTATTTCTACAAATCAGTCCTCAAAAGGGTACCAAAAGGTTTGGATTCATGGGGAAGCTATCACTAAGATTTGTTGGACCCTAAATACTTAAAAGAAGGGAATGCGCTTATGAGTTGAACCTACCAAACTAAATTTCAACTCACAATGTGTTCTACGTATCAATGCTAAGGAAGTATGAATTGGATCCTTCTCACGTCATCTACTAGGAAGAAATGAAGATGCCACTCATGAAGAAGTGGTAATTATAATCTTTGATCACAAGGTAAAGAACCTGAGAACTAAGGATATCCTCTTAGTTAAGGTATTGTGGAAGCATCACAAGATGAAAAAGGCTACCTGAAAGCTAGAGAGCAAAATGAAGACCAAGTACCCACATTTGTTCACTAGAAACCCCTAAATAAGGAAATGTTTTTTAAGCAGCGTAGGTTGTAACACCCAAAATTTTGAGAAAAACTTTAAGTATTTAAATTAAATAAAAATTAGAAGAAATTATTTGAAAAAAATAATTCTCAAGAAAATTACAAAATTCCAGTAGAAATATCACGTAATTCAATTATCAAATAACACCATGAAAATTTGTATAAAATTAAATAAATGAAGATCAATTGACTCTATACAATTACGTGAAAATTATGGTGATATTTTTAATGTGTAGCCAAAATGACAAATGAAATTCAATAAAAAAAAATTAGTAATTTCTTTATGTCAACATATTATTCAAACAAAATATAGCGAGCGTATATATATGCCATTGTTATTGGAAAATACAAACAAAATCGAAATTTGAAGGCAATTATACGTGTATATATATATGTATATACACACGTTACAATACAATTATTACTTAACATATACAATTATCACATTTGTCCTAAAGTAATTTTTTTTCTTGTCTCTTTCCCCTTCAATGTCAACCTTGATTTTTTACTTAATTACGCAAGCATGCCATCCCCAATTGCACACAAACCTTCCCTTAAAATTTTAGAAGTCGACCAATATAAAACTCTGATATTTTCATTCATGTCATTCTCTCTCATACATCACAATTTCACGCCCAAATTGCACCCAAATTTCAAAGTATTATAAGATAAATGACGAAATGAAACTTATGGCAAACAGGGAACATTGATATATATATATACACGCCCACGAAATGAAGCTTATAGCAAATAGGAGACTTTGGCGCGCACACACACACATATATATATATATATATATATATATATATATATATATATATATATATATATATATATATTGATAAGCAAATAATAGAAAATTTAAATATTGGAAAGTGAAATAAAATACAGATTTTGAATAATTGTTTACTAGTAAATGAGGATTTATTAATAAATATTCAAGTAATAATAAATTCAATAAATGGGAATGTGTTACGATATTATTCACAAGGTTCCATATATTGATTGATGATTTCCAACGTACTATATATATATATATAAGTTTCAAGAAATTAGAAGGGTTATTTAATATATATGGCTACATTGTGAGTTGCAAAGAAAAACTTATAAGTTTATTTAATGCATCAAATAATCAGTAAGTCTAATTAATACATTAAACTATTTATCCATGGTATACAATACAGAAAAGAATTAGAAAACTCTACTCTTGCACACAAGAAAAGGGAATAAACTCTAATTCATGTGCACACAAGAAATTGGAAACTTGCCTATTGACTAGCCGTGAAAAATTACTAATTCTCACCCACTCAAACCCTATATAAGGAGCCCCTGTTCTCTCATTCTTTCTTGCTCCAAAGCAAAAGCATATTAGTCCCTCTTGATTTTTTTTAGCCATCTTCTTAGCAATTCCCTCAGTTCTTGAGTAATCTAAAATTGTTCTTGAGTGTTTGAAAGTTTTAGAATAACGGAGTTCTGCTGGATTTTAGAGGCTTACAACTATTTTGCGAACTAAGGTGGGAGTGACTTCTCAAACCTATATTTTACTTGTTTAGTTTTATATTGTAACACTCCTACCCCCAAGAGACAGGTTCAAGATCAACCACAAGGCAAATTAGGTCCAATGTTACATTTACAAGTACACAACTTGCATTACTTTTTATTATCTCAAGTCTTATTATTTCTTAATGAGTACACAACCCAAATAATTTAATTCTAATTTAATAAGACTACTACAAGAGAGATAAAAGAAAAACTTCAATCTTTATTTATTGAATAAAATAGAGGGATACATGCTTGAAATTCAAATACTAAAAAGGGGAGTACATAACTCTACATTTTAATAGTAAAATTTAGCGGAAGTCTTTAATTCAAAATTTGGGGCAGTATGCCCTTATAATATAAACTTTCCAAAAGTAGACTTTCAAAAAAAAATTTATAATCTTCATTAAATTCAATTTCCTGAAAAATAAAAGGAAGGAGTGAGCACATAGCCCAGTGGATCATTTATCAAACTACTAATTTCTTAATTCAAATCAAAAGTACCTCCAATTTCAATCACTTACAAGTATTAAGCATTTCAAACAATATCTTATTCGTGTTGTATATTTGACCAAAATGGGTTTTTAATTCCTTAATATTCTTTACTAAAATACTCCTATTCTGGGATGGAATGACAGTTCATCTTGTCACATTCCATTGGAAACAAGGATCACATGTCCGCATTCCAAGTATTTTAAAAAACATCCACACTTAATGATGTTACTCATACACACTAAGTATATGCAAAGAACACCCATAGCATCACTTAGACTACAATGATGGTACGTGGTTCTTATCTTCACTTTCTCATATTTAATTTCAAACAAATATGAAACAAGATCATAATAATTAATATCAGAATTTAAATAATCAAGAGAACATGAAAAACATACATGGCATGCTTGAAAATTAAAAAAAATAAATAAGCCTAAGCATGGTTTCTAAGCATGTTATGCTATCATGTATGAATTAAAACATGAAAACATGTTAAATTGAAAATAAAACATGATCATATATGCTAAAAACTAAAAACAAACATGAATATACTAAAGACTTGAAATATTAAAGAAGGAGTTCTAGAAATCTCCTCCACCTTAATTCAAGTTTCTTTGTAGAATCCGACAGAGGTTCCCCTTATCCACCACATTTAGAACTTCAAGAACTTCTAATCACCAACAAAAATACTTCAACAACTCTCTAAAACACTAAAAATAAGAACTTCTCAGACAAGAAAGAAAAGAGAGTGAGAAGAGGTGCCAAGAAGAAGGCAAGAATAAGCAAAGAGGGAAGTGTCAACTCTTTGCTTTAGAATGAGATGAATGTGAGCAAGAAGGGGTATTTATAGGTGTTCATGAGCATAAGGGGGGCATCTAGGGAAGCTAGGGTAGCTCACCATGTTTAAGCATGTTTTCAAACTCATAAAGGTATGGTTTGGGTGAGAAAGGCAAGTGTGGTCATGGCTGGCAAGTAGGACCACTAAGGTTTTCAATCCAAGTGTGAGCAAAATCTTTGAACCTTATTTGCTTCTTTTATGTGTGTGAACACAATTAAAGATTTAGAATACATTGTAATCTCTCTTGGACGTCCTCTATTAGTAGGGAAACATTCTAATATGTTGTGATTCATAAAATCAAATAAGTTTCTAATATGGGTATACAAAAGCAAAGCTTTTGAATGTTTCTTATTTCCCTTGGATTCTCTCTCTTTTTGGCTCCACATGTGAGCATGAGGTAAGTTTCTATTTTCTAATTTTTTTCTAGGTGAAAGAATCTTTCTATATATCTCTTTAAATTAGCGATTCTCATTAAACTTCTACCTTGGGTTTGTCACATGTATACCCAAACACACGCTTATGAGACATTTTATGTGTAACCTTAGTATACATGATCATTTATCTTGGCACATAGAATCATTCTTCATGGTTTCTATAGGTGTGAGCATACTTGATCATTTACATGGCACATGGGATCGTTCTTCATGGTTTCAAATAATGGACATGTCCCATGGAGCATAGGGTAAGGTAGGGTGCACATGATTACGTTGTTCTACCTATGTGACTTGCATATGTTAGGGGTGACCATGACTTCATGGTTCACAAAAATCAAATAAAAATTAATATCTCCTTATCTACATGGAAATATGATTTATATCATATAGTTTTGGAATCACATGAACCTAATGAACATTTTAAGGTATGGTTTGGTCCAAGGTAATTTTTCCTAAAAAAATTTTCCTTATTTAAGACCCACTGAGGTACTAGGCAAATGAAAATCCAAATCTTGGCCAATTGTTCTGATTTTTGGATATGTCATTCATTTTGTTAGTTCATGCCATTCCATTTTGTTTCGAGTTATTTCGATCCCCCAAAGTACCTTAAGTAACAATTTTTTCTAATTTGGATCCCTTAAGGGCATTTGACAAATGAAAACCTTAACCCAACCAATTGTTCTAATTTTTGGATATGTTGTCCCATTAATTGGTTCATGTCACCTTACTTCATTTCAAGTTGTTTTGGGTCCCTAATGGGGACTAAATGAGAGTTTTGGAACCAACCAAATTTAGCCCTGAAATGCGCCTGATTTCATTTTGCACCCAATTTCTCTGAATTGATCTTAAATTTCATTTAATCAAGTACAAAGTTTTTAGGGTATTACAACCTTTCCTCCTTAGAAAAACTTCGACCTCAAAATTTGTACATAACTAAGAATTTTTAGTGAATAAATGTAGAGACTTGGTCTTCATCTTGCTTTTGAGTTCCCAGGTAGCTTTTTCCACCCCATGATGTTTCCATAGTACCTTCACTAATGGGATATCCTTCGTTCGTAGACTCTGTACTTTATTGTCGAGGATTGTGACTGTTGTTTCCTCATAAGTAGCATCATCTTGAATATTCACTTCCTCCTAGTGGATAATGTGAGAGGAGTCAAGTTCATACATTCTCCCATTTCCTTTAATGTATAGGACACAAGAGCTCAATATAGCCTCTAGTGTCTAGGTAACTCTCTCAAACTTATTGACTTGATCTAGATCTGGTTCGCAAAAATTAGCTACTTTAGTGAGATGATCTGCAATTTCTCATATAATGTTTTTTCGTTAAGTCTTAAGGTATCCTTAGCATCTAACCTAAGGTTAGTATGCTTATTTTATTCAATTACCTCTGTTAGGCTTGTGAACCATTCGTCTTGCCTTTGTTCACCCCTGATCTGATTGCAAAAGATTTAGTGGGCAAGACATGTTATAGAGATAGGCTCGTTTTTTATTTAGGGTCATACCCAGCCTAAAGTCTCAATCTATTTGAAGGTCAAAGATTTTTTGTAATACCCCACCTCCATCTCAGTGGACTTGACCACATGGCAGGCCTTGAGTTATTACTAACACTTTCTATTCCCAGACTTTCTATTTTAAACCTTCAAAATGCAGCAATAAGGATTCTTAAGGGAATAAATTTCATTTATTGAAAGGAATAGGTACAAAACCTTATCATAGCTTAAAACACATAAATGTTAACATATAACAATTTTAAATAAAGTGCTAATCAAGTTCTCCTAGTATATTTTTTTTATACTAGGGTATCTAGGGTAAGTCTTCATCTTCTTGAGCCTTAACAACAAACATTCTGGCCTAGTTCTGCCCACAGCCCTGATTCTGCCCCTAGTTGGCATTCTACTGTTGTTTTCTGCCCTGAGAACGATCATTCTGACCTCCTTTTGAGTGTTTTGTGGCTGAGGAGCCTCAGCAGGTGTAGTCCGGCAGTTTCTTGCTACATGACCCTTCTACCTGCACACATAGCACAGTCCCTGCTTCCTAACCTGTTCTTTTAGTTCTTCTTTATTTTGCCCCTATTTCTGGTTCTATGGTGCCTTCCCACCACTCTTGTTCTTTTTTTAGGCCTCTGGGTTCTCTATTTCATTACTAGGCTTCTTGTTCTTTCTTCTCAACCTCTGTTCTAAGTTGAGTTCATGCTCTAGGACCCTATATGTCTTTAAACCTAGAGTCATAATCACTCTTCGAATCTCAATCTTGAGACCCTAAGCAAACCAATTAGCTTTCATTCTTTCTTCTTAGATCAATTCCTGAGAGAACTTATCCAATTCCGTAAACTTTCTCTCGTACTCAGCTATAGTCAAGTCCTTCTGATTCAACCTGATGAAGTCCTTTTGCAGCTTCCACAATGTCGTCTCTGGAAAAAACTTTTCATGGAAGGCCTCCTTGAACTCTACCTGACTCATCTTTTCAACATCAATGTTTGTTTTAGCAAAAATTCGTACTATCATGACTCTATATTTAGTTTCTAGGTTCTTGATCTATTCAATGGCCTAAAAGTTTTTCTTCTAGGTTCTTCTCATGCATGGGTATAGGATTTGGTCTCAAAGCAAATAAACAATAAAGCATGTGTATCACATAATCATACAATCAAGTTAGCATGGCAAGGTTCCAAGCTTCCACCTAAGTTTTCAGGTTCAAGTGTCCCATACCACTCTACTCCTTCCACTTAGGCTTCCACCCAGAATAGAGCCACACCGAAACAATTTCACAAATTACTTGATAACTAAGGTTCTTGAGCCCACTATACTCCATCGTCCCATACCAGCGAGTATAGAAAAACCCATTCTACCAGAGTTAATGATCATTCACCACACATGGTCCATTATTCTCCGAGTCTAAGCTTCCTTCATAACCTCGAATTCCTATACATCCCATACTACATAGAAATTGAAAGATACTGAAGCTTCTTGGTCCCGTGTCCTGATCAAATAATTTTTTATTTTCACACAAGTTTCAGTCTCTAGCCTATGTCCTAAAGATTTATGCTTTTGATCTACTGTGCCACCCATGGCTCCACCACGTTTCTACATAAGGTCTTTCCCCTGGACCTAAGGTTTTGTCCAGTTGACTCATAACCTTTGGCATCTTTTTCAACTTCTATCTGATTCCTTTCCCTAATTTTTCACCTTCTAATTTTCTTTTATAGAAAGTAAAGTTGTTCTTCAACTCAAACTACTAGTACAAGCTGGTGGGACAACCTCAAGATTGGGTTGCAAGACTGAAGTTTGTTTAGCAACTGCGCTTTCTAGGGCGGGATAACCTACCTCCCTTTTAATGTTTAGCTTTATTTAAGACAATGCTTAACCACTATTAGCTCAACTTGCAGTCTTTGTATCCAAACAAAATGTTTTAAAAACATATATTTCCTTTTTGAAAACACTTTCTAAAATGTTTTTCGATTTCAAAATAAAAGGTAGGGCATTCAAGATTCAATTCAATTCAACGTGAAACCCTATTTGAGTTTCTAATTCTTGTCAAGCAACTAATGGTTGACTTTCTAATTCTAGCTCAACAACACATGTTTAGGTTTAACTTTCTATTTCTAGCCCAACATATCTAATTGCGAAACTCTGATACGACCTTTGGTATCAGAGAAAACTTTCTAATTTTGGCCCAGCAACTAATGCCTAGGCTCTTATACCACCTTTGTAACACCCAACCCCCGAGAGACAGGTTCAAGCTCAACCACAAGGTAGGTTGGGTCCAATGTTATATTTACAAGTACACAACTTGCATTACTTTCTATTATCTCAAGTCTTTTTAATTTTCAATGAGTACACAACCCAAATAATTTAATTCTAATTTAATAAGACTACTACAAGAGAGATAAAAGAAAAACTTCAATCTTTATTTATTGAATAAAATAAAGGGATACATG
>JAJIYU010007693.1:0-18961 GCA_030144865.1 Tinospora cordifolia | reverse complement strand
TCACAACTTTAAACAAATGGTTGTTTGAAACGCCTAATGTATGCAAGTGTTTGAATTATGGATGTGCTATTGTTTTGAGTTTGAAAAATGGTTGTTTGAGAAAGATCCACTAAGCTATGTGCTAACCCCTTCCTCTCTTATTTTTCAGGAAACTAAACTATGAAGGCTTTGAAAATTAAATAGTTTTCGATTTAGCAAGTTTCTATTTTCTTAAAAGTTTCCTTTTAATGTAAGGGCACGTTGCCCAATTTTGAATAAGACTTCCGCTGAAAGTTAATATTTCTATTTTGAGATTATTGATCAACAATGTAATAGTTTACGAAGTTATGAACTTTCTTTTATTAATAAAAAAGTTGAATTTTTCTTTACCTTTAATTGCCTTGATTTTATTAAATGTGAATTTGTACTATTGAATTTATTCTAAGGCATGTGGAATTGATAAATAGAAAGTTAAGTGTTTGTCGATTGTAAAGTAACATGACCCAACCCGCCAATTGGTTAAGTCCACCGTCGAATAATGGTGGTTGTCCAAAACTCAAGGAATGTGGGGGTTGGGGTGTTACACCTCCCAAACATAGGAGAAAAACAAGTGTATTTGGATATTTTTTTTGGAATTTAGAAACAAATTTTTGGAATTTTGGAAGTATTTGCACGGATTTATTCGGATTTTTTTGTTATTCTCGATTTATTTTTGGAGCATTAATCTAGATGCTTGGATCGTCCTCGAACGCAACATGTGCATCTTGTTCGCGATCAACAAAACTTGCTTAGACCATCGGATCAACCTCAAGTTTTGTACGCGGGTCTTCATTTGCGATCAACGAAACTTGCCTCGACTGTCGGATCAACCTCGAGTGCAACACGTTCGTGATCACCAAATACACCTGCGTCGTGAGCCGTTGGATCTCATGGATCAATCGTGGGCCATTGGATCTTGATGATTCGGTGCATCCGGGTGCTGGTTTGGTTTTGATCTCGTTCGTTGGATCGGGCAGATTGATTGTGGACCGTTGGATCTCGGTGATTCGGTGCATCCGAGCGTTTGGTGCGGACTTGATCATGGCTGTGGGATCTTAGATCATGCGGATTACACGTTTCTGGCCATTGGATGCAGTTTTTATTACCAAAATTACCTTCTAAGGTTGCTATTATCCGAAATTTGCTAATTATACACCTTTTAATTGATGTAAACATGGTTTATTGCACATGTCCTTCTACTTTATTCACTTGCTAATATCTTTCTCTTTCTATTTCTTTAATATTGTATTTATTTTATATTTTTTATTTCTTTAATATTTTTAATGCCAACAATTTAATAATCTACATTTTTTATTTCTTCATTTTCTTATATTTTTATTTATATATTTATTTCATTATTTATGTAATTATAAATTGATACTTATATAATGTTATACTTATCTTAGATAAATATAAGCATACTAAATTTTTATTCAATTATGTAAAATTTTCTACATTCCTATAATATGTAGTATTTAGCACTCATTATACTAAAACACATATTATTCACACACCCATTAACATATATATATATATATATATATACTTTATTTCTATTCTTTATTTCTTAAGAAATGAAAGCAACTCTTTAAATAATTAATTCTACTTAATTGACATTTTCATTTAAATATCAAATGAAGGCTTCATTTGCCTACCCATAATTTGCACTCAAAAGTTTCTTAAAATCTTCAAAGTTGATTTACTTTACGTATTTCATTTAATTTCATTAAACTTATTTATCATTAATTATTTGACAAAAATTTGGGTTATTATAGGTGATGGCTAGGTTTTGCACACAACTCATAAGAGGACGGCTAAGGTTTTTTGCATGAAGGTTATGACAATCTTTCCCTTAGGTGGCGCCAATATTAGAGTATCTTTTTGTTTAGGTAGCTTTTCTATTTTTTATTTTTATTTCTTCTTTGTTTGTGACGGCTCGGGTTTGTCTATGGGTAAAATTCATGCTTTAGAAACTCTAGTTAGGTGCACACACAGGCAAGGACAGCTAGGGTTTTTGTGCATACACAGGAGACGTTTTGTATGTAACGTAGGTGCATGGAGTCATTCTTCATTATTTCTAAACAATGTGGGACATCTCTAGGGGATGGGTGTACATGATCATAACATCATCACTTATGTGACTTGCATATGCTTGGGGTGGGTCACATATCTTGGGTCCACATAAATATAATAAATATTTTTATATTTCATTTGGCTAGAATTTTAGCAGTTTTTGGTTCACATAAATTTAAAAAAAAATCCTATCGTTCAATTGGCTAAGTTTTTCTCCATTTCTTTTTCTAATTTAGATTTGCTTGATGCCTACCAAGTAAATGAACTCTTAATTGTGCAAATGAAATGAATTTTGGATGACTAGGCTACTCAAGACGCTCACTTTGTTTCATTTCATTTCATTTTATTACCTTTTCTTAAATTTCACTCCCCTAAGAGGTTTTTAGGAAAATTCAAGCTTGTTAATTGATTCTAGAAATGAATTGGACTTTATCTATCATTTCATTTCACTTAGTACAAAATTTCAAGGTATTACACTAATGACGTGTGAAAAGAAATACTTGATTAGTCAGGACAAAGATTGGGTGGATCTTGTATCCTTGGTTTCTATGTGGTATGGAACGCATAGGAGTTTAGGGACATGGAAGAATCCTAGACTCGGAGATTGACAGGTAATATTTGGTGAATGATCGGTGGCTTTGGATGAACTTGTTTTCCTATGCTTGACTAGTATGGGATAGACAAGTGTAGTGGGGCTTGATAAGCCTTGGACATCTAGACACTTGCAAAATTGTTTGGGTGTAGTAGAATCTCTAAGTGGAAGCCTATGTCGATGGGCAAGAACTCAGAGGAATAGGTAGAAGCTTGGAATTCTTCTATGTCGGGTGTTGTTTGTAATGATATGTGTGAATGTTTTACTTGCATGTTTATTTGTGTACTTAAAATGTGTATGTCATGAATCTTTTACAATTCTAAACCCAAATACTATACCAAGAAATAAAAAACTCTACTGTGGACTTAAAAGCATAAAACAGTAGGCCACTGAGTTGACAAAAACTTAAAAACATGAATTTAGAGTCATGTTAGCATGACAAAAGTAATACGAGTTCAATTTAATGTATAAGGGTGTTTATAATTGACTTTAGATGACTAAATGGATTTTTGGTTGTAGATAAATGGTCGGACCCGAGAGACATGCTATGAGAGCTGTCGCATCTAATGAGACAAAACCCTAGGGGTAGGGAACATAGGTTAATTAGACTGGGCTCAGTTCGAGGCTGTGTTGACTTAGAGGATGAGATTACCAAACGAGTCAATGAACACATCATTAGAGTATTATCATTGCCATAAATGTAGGTACAGGTGGCACCAGAGTTGCAGGTATAGGCCCCACCTCAAAAGAAAATTATGGTACAACAATCGATGCTCACACCAAAGGTTGTAGTTCATTAGAGGCCACAAGAGGAAATTGAGGACAAAAAACAAAAGGAAATGTTAACGGAGTTATAGAAACTCTGCCCTTCCCAATTTGATGGTACATCTGATAGTATGGTTGTAGAGCAGTGGTACAAAGAACTAAATAGGCACCTGGGTGTGCTAGGAGTTACAAGACCCCGTAGAGTTGTGCTGGCCACACATCAGTTTAAGGGACCAGCCAGGAGTTGGTAGCGGATGATGAAGGAAACACCAATGTTCGGCACATGAACTGGGAAGAATTTAGAGAAGTGTTCTATGAGAAATTCTTTTCTAAGGTAACATAGATGTACATGTATTATGAGTTCATCAGGTTGACTCAGAGAGACATGACTATGTCTGAGCATGAGGTTAAGTTCATTAAATTTGCCAAATTTGCACCTGAAGTGATCAAGGATGAGAAAATGAAGGCCCATAGGTTTGCAAAAGGCTTGAAAGTTGAAATTTGTAGAGTGGCGAATCCAATGGGTTTGAAGACTTATAGGGAAGTAGTTGAGAAAGTGCTACTATAGAACGAGAGGTCAACTTTGAGCAGAAGTTGAGGAACAAAAGCAAGAGACCAAGCAATAGCAAAGAGTTCCAAGGGAACCAAAAGAAGTAGAACAATAACTAGCCACCAAGGCAACAAAACTAGGGTAAAACCAACAAGCAGCTGGCTTGAAGAGAATAAAGTTGCTACAATTGCAAATAGAAGGGGCATCTTAACAAGGACTATCAAAACCAAAGACCACAAAGACATATCCCAAGACAGAGCAATGGCCAAGTTGCATATGAGAGATAGAAGGTAGGGCATTCAAATTTCAACTCAAAGCATAGGTCAAACCTAATTGAGTTCATACTTTCTAAATTTGATACAACCATTAGTATAAGATGAAACTTTCTAATTGTAGCCCAACAATACATATTTAGGCTTAACTTTCTATTTCTAGCCCAATGTTTTTAATAATTGAGCTCTGACACCACCTTTGGTATCAGAAGAAACTTTCTAATTTTGGCCCAACAACTAATGCTTAGGCGCTAATACTACGTTTGTAACACTCTGACCTCTGAGACTTTCAATTAGACTTGATCACAAGGCGGGTCAAGCCAGTATTACATTTACAAGTACACAACTTGCATCATATTCTATCTCAATTCTTATTAATTCATAATGAGCACACAACCTGAACAATTTAACTTTAATTTAATAAGATTATTACAAGGGAGATAAAAGAAATCTTTAATCTTTATTTATTCAATAAAATAATAAGGAAATACATACTTGAATTTCAAATAACAAAAGATTACATAACTCAATTTAAAAACAACATATTTCACAAAGACAAATTTACAGAGATGGGGTCTTACAATCAAGCAATGAGCTGGGAAAAGTTCACAGAAATCTTCTACAACAAGTTCTTTCCTGAAGTGATCGAGTAAGCTTCAAGAAGAATTTGTCTAACTAAATCAGAGGGACCTAACTGTAGCCAAATATGAGAAAAAGTTCACTGAATTGGCCAAATTCTCGCCAGAACTGATTAGGGAAAAGAGAATGAAGGCAAATCGTTTTGCACAGGGTTTCAAGATGGAGATCTAAAAGATAGTAAGAACTCTAGGCATAAAGATGTACAAAGATATATTGGAAAAGGTTCTAACTCTGGAACAAGAGTTCAACTTAGAACAACAGTTGACGGGAAAGAACAAAAGGCCTGGGAACGAATAAGAAAACCAAAAGAAGAATAAGAGTGGTGAGAAAGCACCATACGCATCGAAACAGGGAAAAATAAAGGAAAGTCAAAAGAACAGGCAAGGAAGCAAGGACTATGCTACGTGTGCAGGTAGAAGTGCCATCTTGCCAGAAATTGTCCAACTACACTCGTCCAGGCTCCTCAATCATAAAACACTTAGGGGGGAGGTTAGAATGATTGTTCTTAGGGTAGACAACAATAACATAATGCCAACCAGGAGCAAAATAAAGGTCATGGGCAGAAGTAGGCTGGAGATTTTGCTATTGAGGCTCAAAAATATCAATAACTACCCTAGAAACCCTAGTATAACAATATTAGGAAAAGGAAAACTTGTTTTAAATTTAATTAGCGGCATAAAATCCTTTACTCAAAATTGCTATATGTTAGCATTTACCAATTTTGGCTTGAATAAGGTTTTATACCTAAACTTTTCTAATTAATGAAATTAATTTCCTTAAGATCTTTTATGGCTATGTTTTGAATGTTAAGAAAATGCTAGTTACTCAAAGCAGTGATCCCAAGGCCTACTACTGGTCAAGTCTACTAAGTTGGAGGCAGGATGCTACTAAAAATTTTTCAACCTTAAATAGAAGTACTAGTTAACCAAAGACTTTAGGTTGGGTTAACCTTCAATGGAAAACAAGCCTACCACTATAGCATGTCTCACCAACTAGATCTACTAAATCAGATAAGGGAAGAATAGAGACAAGACAAGTAGTTTGTAGGGGCTTAATAGAAGGAGTTACATAGGGAAAGCATACTGATTTCAGGTTAGATGCTAAGAATACCCTAAGACTCGGGAAAATGATCTATGTACCTCATTATGGGTAGAGTAAGCAGGCTATACTCGATGAGGCTCATCAAACTAAGTATACAATGCATCCAGGTGGAGAAAATATAAACTAGACCCCTCTCACATCATCCATTGGGAAGAATTGAATGTTCAGGATGATGGTATACACAAAGAAACAACTGTTAGAATCCTTGAGCACAAAGTACAAAGCCTAAGAACTAAGGATATTCCGTTAGTAAAAGTATTGTGGAAGCATTATGGAGTGGAAGAAGCTACCTGGGAGCTGAAAAACAAAATGAAGACAAAATATCAACATTTGTTCACTATGAATCCTTAATGATGTACAGATTTTGAGGATGAAATTTATTCTAAGGAGGATTTGTTGTAATACCCTAAAAATCTCGTACTTAATGAAATAAGAATTTTAATATCAATTGGATGAAATTTGGGTGAGAAACAAAATATGTTCCATTTTAGGGGCAAATATAACAAGTCTAAAATCTTCATTTAGTGACCTTTAGGATCTCGGAATGACTTGAAACTTCATGAGATGACCTGAACTGATCAAGTATACAACATATCCAATAATCAACTAAATTGGACAAGAATTGGGGTTTTATTTGCCAAACACCCTTCAAAAGAGTCTGAATTAGGAAAGTAAATAAAATGAAAATCATCTTAGTCAAATAATGGTTTTAAAATGTGTATTAGTCTATTATGAACACAAAAATATAGATCAAAGCCCTTAATTCTTAGTAAATAATGAGATATGAATTTTTATTAAATTTATGTAGACCCATGAATGCATGACCAACCACAAATGATCATGTGCACCCCTAGTCAATAACTGACCCTTACATGTATGTGCGTGTGTGTGCACATGTGACAAAGAGAAGTTTCTAAAAATATAATGTGGGTGCACTCACAAAACCCTAGCCATCCCCTTGATGCTCACACAAACCAAAATAGAAATTTCAAAAATAGATACCAAGGGTGGCGTCATTACCTTGTGAGATTCCATGGTAAAATGCCTCGATTGACCTTTATCTTGTGTATCACTCAAAACAAGGTAAATTAGAGTGTTTCCTTAAGCAAAAATAGAAATCTTAGACTATGATCTTGTATCTACCAAGTATGATTTGGTACACCTAAAAAGCCTTGCTAACATGATGTCCCAAGGGTTTAAATTAGGAAGCATTATCTTGCTCAAATGCTTGACGCCTAAGTTTGAATGGGATAGGAATGATTCTTGCTGCACTTCCCAAACTAGATTAGAAACGCACCATACTCACAAGATCATATCCCTAGCTGATTTAGGAGGTGTTCTAAATCTGATTTTATGATCAAGGAAAGAATTCCCTACTCAAAAAATGCCAAAATAGGAAAGTTTCTATGCATGCTTGTGTGATGACCAAACAAAGGACTAACTAGAAAATGTTACTGAGTGCCACGATCTAACTCCTTATGGATGTCCCAATTGATTTGAATATATTCCAAGACTAATTTGATGCTCACATATAGATAGGAAACTACATAAGAATCCTAGAGGTGTTTACACTTAGATTGGAAGCCATAGTGGTCCCATTATCTCAAGCTATGAGCACACTTGCCCTATTCAAGCAAATCATCCCCTTTAACTATGGAATGTTGCTCAATTTGTGAGCTACCCAAGCTACCAAAGACGTCCCCTTTGTGCTCTTGAAAATCTATATAAACCCCCCTTGTGCACACTTATTCTTGATCTCAAAGCAAAGAGTTGACACTTCCCTCTTAGCATCTTCTAGCCTTCTTCTTGGCAACTATTTTGTTCTTGAGTGTTCTTGAAGTATTCTTGAGTGTTTGATTTAGTTTTCTTGAGTTATCTTTAAAGTGCTAGAAGTGTTGAAGAAAGGAACCTCTGTTGAAATTTTGAGAAAAATCTTCTTAAGGTGGATGATATTTCCTACACTTCTGCTTTACTGGTTTGAGTTTCTAGCATGTTCATGCATCTTTTATTTTCAGTTTAACATGTTTATTTTCAGCTTTCAACATGTTTGATCATGGTTTAAATTCTGATTAGCATGTTTTCATGTTTTAAGTATTCATGATACCATGCCATGCCCAGTATCTATGTTTAGAATTGATTTGAATTATGAAGCATGCTATGTATTGTTTTCATGCTTTTTGAATATTTTATTCTTAATTTTTATTATTCTAATTTTTAATTCAAGATAATGTGTTAATTAATTTTAAGACATTAAAGTTTATTTTTCTATTCA
Organism: Tinospora cordifolia; assembly: GCA_030144865.1. Lineage (NCBI taxonomy): Eukaryota > Viridiplantae > Streptophyta > Magnoliopsida > Ranunculales > Menispermaceae > Tinospora > Tinospora cordifolia. Next base: position 10,679 of record JAJIYU010007693.1, on the reverse strand, counting down.
ATAGTGGAGTGCTTTGATAAGAACATCAAGAGATTAGAACCTCTTTTAGTATTAATGTCAACAATAACCAAATATCTTGTTTGAATCGCTTAATTGTTTATAAGTGTTTTGAATTTGGATGTGCTTTTGATTTGAATTAGTATCTTAGTTGTTTATGGAATAATCCACTGGGCTATGTGTTCATCCCTTCCCCTCTTATCTTTAAGGAAATTGAATCATGAAGACTACTGAGTATTCGATAGGATTTTAAACTTGGAATGTTTATATATAAGGGCATGTTGCTCAAATTTTGATTACTTAGATTAAAAATTCCGCTGAGTTTAGTTTTTAAATTGAGTTATGTACTCTTTTGTTATTTGAAATTCAAGTATGTATTTCTTTGTTATAAAGATTAAAGATTTTCTTTTATCTCCCATGTAATAGTCTTATTTAATTAAAGTTAAATTGTTTGAGTTGTGGGCTCATTATAAAATAATAAGACTTGAAATAATTAGAATGTGATGCAAGTTGTGTACTTGTAAAAGTAACATGGCTCGGCCCCCCTTGTGCTTGAATCCAATTCAAAGTCTCAGTGGCTTGGGTGTTACAAAGGTAAGCCTAAGAACTGAGGATATTCCTTTAGTTAAAGTATTATAGAAGCATCATCGAGTGGGAGAGGCTACGTGGGAGCTAGAAAGTGAAATGAAGACAAAATATCCACATGTGCTCATAAGGAATACTTAATGATGTACAAATATCGAGGACGAAATTTTTTCTAAGGAGGGTAGGTTGTAATACCCTAAAAATCCTATACTTAATGAAATGAGAATTTCAATATCAATTGGATGAAATTTGGATGAGAAATGAAATTGAGTCCATTTCAAGGGCCAATATAGCAGGCCCAAAATCCTCATTTAGTGACCTGTATGACCTTAGAATGACCTCAAATTTTATGAGATGACATGAACTAATCAACTAGGAAATATATCAAAAAATTAGCTCAATTGGACAAGAATTGGGGTTTAATTTGCCTAACACCCTTCAGAGGAATCTAAATTAGGAAAGTAAATGAAATAAAAATCACCCTAGCCAAATAATTGTTTGAAAATGTGTATTAGTCTACTATGAACAAAAAAAATAGATCAAAGCCCTTAATTCCTAGTAAATAATAAGATATGGATTTTTATTAAATTCATGTGGACTCATTAATGCATGACCAACCACAAATGATCATGTGCACCCATAGTCCATAACCGACCCTTACATGTATATATGTGTGTGTGTGTGCACACATGTGACAAACAAATGCTTCTAAAAATATAATGTGGGTGCACTCTCAAAACCCTAGCCATTCCCTTGATGTTCACACAAATCAAAGTAGAAATTTCAAAAATAAAAACCAAGGGAGGCACCATTATCTTGTGAGATTCCATGGTAAAATGCCCCCATTGACCTTTATCTTGTGCATCACTGTAACACACTGACACACTGGACACACCGGGAGATATCGGGACACACCGGGTGACTCAAGGTTCTGTCCCTTCCCCTTAGAGTTTTCTTTCGCCTCCGTGGAGATTCGAACCAAGGACCTATGGCATAAGTACCTCGATTTCATGAAAACCACTACCACTGAGGCAAAAGAAAACCCCAAGGGGAGGGGAAAATACCTTGAGTCACTCGATGTGTCCCGGTGTGTTGGGTGTGTTAGTGTGTTAACAAAAAAGGATGCATTGTAACTCACCGACAGACCGGACACACCGGGTGACTCAAGGTACTGTCCCCTCCCCTTGGGGTTTTTCTCGCATTCGCGAAGTTTCAAACCCACGACCTGGGGCTTAAGTACGTAAATTTCACGAAACACGTCAGCTCAATGTTAGCAGGTTTCATGAAATTTTCATACTTAAGCCCCAGATCATGGATTCAAAACTTCGCATAGGCAAGAAAAACCCTAAGGGGAGGGGACAATACCTTAAGTCACCCAGTGTGTTCAGTGTGTCGATGTGTTACAATCACTCAAAACAAGCTAAATTAGAGTATTTCTTTAAGCCAAAATAGAAATCTTAGACCATGATCTTGTGTTCATCAAGTATGATATGGTACACCCAAAAAGCCTTGCTAGCATGATATCCCAAGGATGGAAATTAGGAAGCATTATGTTGCTCAAATGTTTGACACCCAAGTTTGAATGGGATAGGAAAGATTCTTGCTCCACTTCCCAAACTAGATTAGAAACACACCATACTCACAAGATCACGTCCCTAGCTAATTTAGGAGGTGTTCTAAATCTGATTTTATGATCAAGGAAAGAATTCCCTACTAAAAAAAATGCCAAAATAGGAAAGTTTCTATGCATGGTTGTGTGATGACCAAACAAAGGAACTAACTAGGAAATGTTGCTAAGTGCCATGATATAACTCCTGATGGACGTCCCAATTGATTTGAATATATTCCAAGACTGATTTGAGCTTACATATAGATAGAAAACTAAATAAGAATCCTGGAGGTGCTCACACTTATATTGAAAAACATAGTGGTCATATTATCTCAAGCTTTGAGCACACTTGCCCTATTCAAGTAAACCGTCCCCTTTAACTATGGAATGTTGCTCAGTTTGTGAGCTGCCCAAGAAGTCCCTCTTGCGTTCTTGAAAATCCATATAAACCCCCCTTGTGCACACTTATTCTTGATCCTAAAGCAAAGAGTTAATGCTTCCCTCTTAGCTTATTCTAGCCTTTTTCTTTGCAACCCTTTTGTTCTTGAGTGATCTTGAAGTATTCTTGAGTGTTCTTGAGTTATCTCTGAAGTGCTAGAAGTGTTGAAGAAAGGAACCTCTGTTAAAATTTTGAGAAAAATCTTCATAAGGTGGGATGGGATTTCCTATAATTCTACTTTACTAGTTTGAGTTTCTAGCATGTTTATGTATATACATATTTTTTTAGTTTTGCATGTTTGTTTTTAGCTTTCAACATGTTTGATCATAATTTAAATTTTGATTATCATGTATTCATGTTTTAGATATTTATGATACCATGCCATGCCTAGTATCCATGTTTAGAATTGATTTGAATTATGAAGCATGCTAAGTTTTGTTTTCATGCTTTTTGAATGTTTTATTTTTAATTTTTATTATTCTAATTTTTTATTCAAGAATATGTGAGAATTAAGTTTCAGACTTTGAAGTTAATGAACCACATACTATCATAGTGATCTAGTGATGCTATGGTTGTTCTTTACATATACTTAGTTTATATGGGTTTCATCACTGTGAGTGGATGGGTATAACCCAAAGTACATGGAATGTGGACATGAGATCTTTATTGTAATGGAATATGACAAGATAAATTCTTTTTCCATCCAATAATGGAGTGCTTTGATAAGAACATCAAGGGATTAAAACTCCTTTTGGTCTTAATGTCAACAATAACCAAAGATGTTGTTTGAATCACTTAATTGTTTATAAGTGTTCAAATTTGGTTGTGCTTTTGATTTGAATTAGTAATTTAGTTGATTATGAAATGATCCACTGGGCTATGTGCTCACCCCTTGCTCTCATATTTTTCAAAAAATTGAATCATGAAGACCACTGAAAATTAAATATGATTTTAAATTTAAAAATTTACATGTAAGGGCATGTTGCCCAAATTTTGGATTATTTAAATTAACACTTTCACTAAATTTAGTTTTTAATTTGAGTTATGTATTCTTTGTTATTTAAAATTCATGTACTTCTTTATTATTTTATTGAATAAATAAAGATTAAAGATTTCTTTTATATCCCTTATAATGGTCTTATTAAATTAAAGTTAAATTATTCGGGTTGTGTACTCATTATGAATTAATAAGACTTGAGATAATTAAAATAAAATGTGATGCAAGTTGTGTACTTGTAAAAGTAGCATGGCCTGACTCGCCTTGTGGTTGAGTCAAATTGAAAGTCTCGGGGACTAAGGTGTTACAACAATGGTCAGTGTAGGAACCAAGGTGGACATGGACAACAACAACCACAACTGAGGCAACCCCAGCAATAGTAGCAGTAGCAGCAACAAAAACAACAAGGCAGACAAAATCAAGCCTGAGTGTTTGCTATTGAGGATGGATAGGCAGACCCAACTCCAGCTATCGAAGGTACATTCCTACTGTTTAATGTTGGTGTTAAGATCTTGTTTGATTCAAGTCCCACTAAGTCATTTGTGTCAGAAGACCTAGTTAGGAGATTACAACTAGTGACACTACACCACTAGAACCATAGTATGTATCCACTCCCATAGGAACTACAGTGACTGCCTAAAAAACTTGTATATGTGAGTTGAGATTTGGAGATAAACTAATAACTACTGACTTTAGAGTGTTATCTTTCCATGGATATGATGTGATACTGGGTATGGATTGGTTAACTCGATACCAAGCTCAGATTGATTGCCTGAGACATAGATTTACATTGACTCTACCATTTGGTGAACTAGTGAAGGTTAAAGGGAATATGCAAAGATTACTTCGAAGCCATATGATCGCTATGCTGCATTGCATAAGGCAGAGTGATGACTTCACACAAGTCCTAGATAATGATGTTGGGAGCCAAAAGATATTCGAGAAATACCTGTAGTGTGAGAGTATCCAGATGTGTTTCCAAATGATTTACCTCGACTACCACCACACAGATGGGTAGATTTCAAGATTGAACTACATCCAGACACAAACCCTATAGCCATTCCTCCCTATAGAATGACACTAGTGGAGTTGATCGAACTCAAGACATAGCTAGGTAAACTCCGAGAGAAAGGATTCATTAAACTTAGTGAATGACCATGGGGAGCTCCTATACTATTTGTAAAGAAGAAAAATGGCTCAATGAGGTTATGTGTTGATGACAGGAAGATCAACCAAGTGACCATAAAGAACGAGTATCCTTTGCCTAGGATAGATGACCTATTTGATTAGTTTAGGGAAGCCACTTACTTTTCCAAACTTCATCTGAGGTCAGGTTATCACCAATTGAGGATCAAGGAGGCACAAATCCATAAGACAACCTTCAAAACTCGATATGGGTATTTCAAGTTCACAGTGATGCCAGTTGGTTTAATTAATACACCAGCTGCATTCATGAAGCTAATGAACAGAGTTTACCGGCAATATCTCAGTTCATAATGGTGTTTGTAGACAATATCCTAACCTACTCCAGATCAGAGGTTGAACATGTAGAAGGCTTAAACATCATCTTTAGGATACTGAGAAGAAATGAGGTATATGCTAAGTTTAGCAAGTTTGAGTTCAGGATAAGAAGGTCAAGTTCATTAGCCATGTCATCTCAGCTGAAGGGATACAAGTTGATCTAGATAAAGTAGAGTCAGTAGCTAATTGGAAGCAGCCAAAAAAGGTGACAAAAATTAGACGTTTCTTGGGTTTAGTAGGATACTATCAAAGATTCATCTAAGACTTATCCAAGTTAGTTGGACTTATGACTAAGTTGACTAGAAAAAGAGAGAAGTTCATTTGGGATGAGAAGTGCAAGGAATCTTTCTGAGAGTTGAAGAAGAGGTTAACTTCAACTCCTATTTTAGTTACCCTTACTCATGGTGTTGGATTCATTCTATATACTGATGCTTCACCAAATGGATTGGGTGTTGTATTGATGCAAGAGGGGAAACTCATTACTTATGTAACACCTAACCCTCGAATTCACATGGCCTTGACTACACGGCTAGCTATGCTGGTATTACTTTTACAAATAACTTACAATTGACTTTCTAGTTCTTTTGTCCAAGTCTTATTGAACATTATCAGTACTCAAGTCAATTAAATAAACATAATTCAACAAGATAAATCAAAGAAAGATAAAAAAATCTTTAATTTTATTCAACGAATAAAAGAGGAAAAAGTACATAACTCATATTCAAACTATAGCGGAATACTCAAAATTTGGGCAACATGCCATCACATTAAAATAGAAACTTTCTAAAAGCAACCTAGCTAATCTCATGCATCTTCAAAGGTTCAGTTTCACGAAAAGATAAAATTAGGAAGGGTGAGGACATAGAGTAATAGATCATTCAAAATAGCCAAGTTATTATTTCAAATTAATGAAACATCCAAATTCAAACACTTACAATCATTCGGTGTTTCAAAAAACTTCTTGTTAATCATTGTAAATTAGACTGAAAGGGTTTCAACCTTTGATGTTCTTATAAAAATACCTCCTTTGAGTAAAAGGCATTCCTTTATGCCAAATTTCATTGGAATTAGGGTCTTACCTATATTCTAAGTATTTTGGGACCTCACCCATGTGAACTAATTACATGTAAAAAAACACCCACAACAATCGTTGTGGATCACTATGATAGTACGTGGTTCTTAATATCAAAATCTTTAGTTCCATATTCGAAAATCATAAACAAGTTAAATAAGATTTGGCATGGTATCAACATGAAAACATGAAAACATTATATTAATGCATCATATATCAAAATAAACCTAAGCATGCAGAGTTTAAGCATGACATGGTTTAATGAATGACTGAACATGGCATGCTAAACTAAAATTAAAACATGCATGCTAAACTGAAATAGAAACATGTATGAATATCTCATTAATCTAAAACAACAAAGTGGAGATTCTAGAAATCACTTCCACCTTAGAGGTTAGAAATCCTAGTTGAACAAATCTGAATTTCAGCAGCACTTCAATCCTTCAATCACTCCAAAACATCTAAAGCCTCAAGAACACTCAAGATCTAAAATTTTTACACTCAAGAACTCCAAAGAATTGGAAAGAAGCACCGAGAGAAAGGCTAGAGAAAATAAGAGGGATCTTATCAGCTCTTGTTTTGGGATGAAGAGAATGAGAGCATATGAGGATTTTTTTTATAGGTTTTTAGTGTGCATAAGGGATGGTTTTGAGAATGTTCACATAGAAAATCTTTCCATATTTCATGTGCATAGTTTGGGAAATGGTTCATTTGGGGTTTCTTTTCCATGTGTGAACACAAGCTTGGGTTTGGACCACTTGCAAGTTGGTTCCTCTGCTTGGGTGTCAAGAATAGTGTAAGATCTTGTGAGTAAGGAATCTTTCTCATTCCATTCTTCTTTTGTGTACAACCATTTGGCAATGTTTTTGGGAAATGGGTTGATTCAGTTTCCTTCTTATGTGTGAACACATGGTTTAGGCAAGTATAAGTATGTAGTTTTCGATTCTATTCCCTTTGTGTATGTTTGGGACCACTTACATTAGGCATCATGGTTTGGAGTGTTTCTAATGCAATGATTAGCAAGTGGATCTTCTCTAGTGCGCCATGGTTCAACATGGAAAGTTTCTAAATTCTTTTTTCCTCTTGTTCGTCATGTGTTATAGTAGTATGGAAACCTCCCCATTTTATTTTCTCTTAAGATAGCCTAGGATTCTTTCTTGTTTCAATTCTCCTGTGAGTCAAGAGGGTGCACACGATATTTAGTAACTTCTATTCTTGGTTTTCTTTTGTTGATGCGAATAAGATAGGGTGTGATTAGTGATTTTCTGAAATCAATCACGGTTAGGCACTTAGGGAAACTATACTATTTGGTTCATTCCCTTGTGGTGTGTCAAGTTTAGGAAACATGGGTTTTTTGTTTTGATATGTGCCTTAGAAACTTCAATAAATCAGCATGGGACCACTTTAATGTGCTTGCTAATTTTCTTTCTTTAATTTCTCTCCTTTTGGGCATAAAAAATGGGTAAACTTCTATGTGTGGAACTTTCTATTCTTGACTCTTCTTTGGGTTGTACACAAGCTTGGGGTAGTTTAGGGACTTTTCTTTAGGTTTTTTCTTTGGTAACACAGTTGGCAAAGTTGAGGAAACTTTCTAATTTTAGCTTGTCTTCTTATGGCGCATGCATGTGACGGCTTTGGAGTTTTTGGTTTGGATGGCATGCATTTAGGAAACTTCTAATATGGCTTCATAAAGATGGATAGGGTTTGCATTATTTGTAGTGTACAACTTATGTGAGACTAGTTTAGGAACTCTACCACATGGGACATTCTAGGGATTTCTCTCCTAGGGCATTTCTCATCTTTGTGCACATGTGTGGGTTGCATGTTTTGAGTTGCAAATTTCAGTCTTGTTTCATTTCTTTTCTTTTCTTAATTCTCATTTCACTAAGAAGTATGTCAATTTAGTATTGAAATGAACTTCTATTGACTTAAGTTCCTATATGATTGAAGGGAATCATTTCATTTCATTTCGTACAAAATTTTTTGACTATTACTACTTACGCTTCTCGACAGCTGAAAATCCATCCATAGAACTATCCTTCGCATGACCTGGAACTAGCTACTATCATGTTTTCCTTAAAGATTTAAGGCCTAAGGTACATCTATACTGAGAAGGAACTGAATCTGAGACAACAAAGGTGGATGGAGTTCTTGAAAAACTATGATTTCTAGCTACAGTACCATTCAGGGAAAGCGAACGCTGTAGTCAATGCCCTCAGCAGAAAGTTTGATAAGAGAAATGAGGAGAAATGAGGAGAAATATCAGCTCATTAGTAACTACAACTTGGGCATAACTTCAAACGCAAGCAAGCATACCTATGTGCAATAGTTTGTCAACCAAATCTCTGTGAACATATTAGCGATGAGGAAAAACAAAAAAAAAACGGATTGTGAATATGACAGAAGTTGTCAAGTAAGGCAAACACACTGATTTTGGAATGGACGTTGAGGGTACATTAAGACTTGGAGACAGAGTTAGCGTACTAGAGAGTGGGCAGAGTCGAAGGACTATACTAGATGAAGCTCACTAGACTATGTATATAATGCTTCCAGGAGGTGATATGATGTACCAAAACCTCAAAAGAAACCTATTGCTGGAGAGGTATGAAAAAGGACATTGCCAAATATGTCTTTCAATGGTTAACCTGCCAGTAGGTAAAGGCGGAATACAAGAAACCCTAAGGAATGTTGCAACCACTTTTGATCCTAGAATGGAAGAAGCATAATATTGCAATGGATTTTATAAGCAATGTACTCAAGAACCAGAAGGATAAAGACACAGTATGGGTGATTGTAGGTTGCCTCACGAAGGTGGATCATTTCCTACCCATTTGATCTACATATACAGTTGAAAAACTAGGAGAACTGTATGTTAAGGAGATAGTGAAGCTACATGGTGTACCAAAGGTCATTGTGCCAGATAGAGGTTGCAGATTCATATCTAAGTTCTGGTAGAGCTTACAAAATGAGTTGGGTAGTAAACTCACTATGAACACTTCTTTTCATCCTCAGATAGATAGACAGTTTGAGAAGGTCATATAGATACTAGAGGACATGTTGAGAGTGTGTGTCCTTGACTTCAAGGAAAATTGGAGCAAATACTTGCACTTGATAGAGTTCACCTATAATAACAGTTACGAGGCGAGTATACAGATGGTTTTGTACGAAGCTCTCTATGGTAGACCTTATAGATCCCTATCTTGCTGGGTAGATTTTGAGGATCATGTATTCATAGGGCTAGCTAGAAGAGGCTAACTACGGCTCAAGGCATACAAAAGGGCTATGCAGATAAAGGAGAAGACCTTTGGACTTCTAAGAGGGTGATAGAGTATTCTTGAGGATCAGCTCTCAAAAGGGGATTAACATTTTGGGGTCAAAAGGAAACTATTACTAAGATTCATTGGTCCATTTGAAATACTTAAGCGAGTAGGTGAATGTGCTTATGAGCTGGATCTATTGAACAGAATGTCCTCGATCGACAATGTATTCCGTGTATTGATGTTACGGAAGTACAAGTCGGACCCCTCTCACATCATACATTGGGAGAAGTCAATTTTAGGATGCACTATTTATGAAAAACTAGCCATCAGAATACTAGATCATAAAGTGTGGAGTCTCAAAACCAAAGATATCCCTCTAGTTAAGGTTTTGTGGAGACACCATGACCTAGGAGAGGCCACCTAGGAGTTAAAGAGCAAAATGTGAAAGAAGTACCCAGACCTCTTCACCAAGAGTAGCTGAATGGATGGAATCATATAGGTATGTGATCTCTTTTAAATTTTGAGGACAAAATTCTTTTAAGGGGGTTAGCATTTTAGTTCCCTAAAAAAATAGGGATTAAAAATGTAACACCCCAACCCCCGCGTCCTTTGATTTGAGCGTTGGACTTAACCACCATTCCTTTTGACGGTGGACTTAACCAGTTGGCGGGTTGGGTCATATTACTTTACAAGTGACACACACTTGTTCTTTTCTTTTTCTCTTTTTTTCAATATCTTATGCCTTAAAATAAATTCAATAGTACAAATTCACATTTAATAAAATCAAGGCAATTAAAGAAGAAGAAAAATTCAACCTCTGTATTAATAAAATAAAGCACCTAACTTTGTAATGTAAACTAGTACATAGTTGATCAAGAGACTCAAAATCTCAAATTAAAAATACTAACTTTCAGCGGAAGTCTTAAATCAAAATTGGGCAACATGCCCTTACATTAAAAGGAAACTTTCCAAATGAATTAAAACTTGCTAAAACAAAAAAAAACTATCTACTGTCCATAGCCTTCATAAATTTAATTTCTTGAAAAATAAGAGAGGAAGGGGTGAGCACATAGCTCAGTGAATCTTTATCAAACAACCATTTTTCAACTCAAAACAATAGCACATCCATAATTCAAATACTTGCATACATTAGGCGTTTCAAACAACCAATTGTTTAAAGTTGTAATTTAGACCAAAAG
>JAJIYU010007692.1:0-18827 GCA_030144865.1 Tinospora cordifolia | reverse complement strand
AAAGGGTTCAATTCGAGTTTCATTCATGAATCCAAGCTCCAAGAGCATGTTTTGGTAGTTCTATCCATCAATTACTTCAAGTCACAAGTCAAAAAATGGGCTCTTTTTATTTAAAATGGAGATCTTTAGTTATGTCTATTAACAACTTTTTTTTTTTCTTTTTCTGTCGAAAACCAAAACATCCAATGCTTAAGTAGATATATTTATACAAAACAAAATTCCCCCACTTAAAAAGATGGACTCTTTTTTATATTTGAAGTAGACATTTTAGCAATATTTATTAAAATGTTCTTTTTTCTGTTGAAAGCCGAAACATCTAATTTATTGCTATTCAAATCTAAAGTTATGCAAAACATACCAAATGAGCCAAATGAGCTCTACAAAAAAAAAAAAAAAAAAAAAAAAAATTCTAACTCCATAGATTTCCCAAGTTCATTCATTTCTTAGACATTTGGAACACAATGAGGCAAGGCCCACATGAAGGTTACGAGTTGTCATTGAAACACTAGCCAATTGTAACATTTACATTGCCGCAACAAGAGAATTAATGAATTTGGTTGAGCACGCCGCTTGAAAATGACATATCCATTATTAATGAAGTTCAACCACTCGGGAAAAAAAGGAGTTTGCACCAGAGAAAGATTGAGGCTACCTTTCTTGAGTTCTATAACACAAAGCACGTTTTCTGGTCACTGGTTACTTTAATTACTAAAATTATAAAAATTGAAAGATAGAGGCAAAAAGATATTAAGATTTGGTGTCTATACTGTTCAACAGGTTTGGCAAATAGAGTGGTCATCACTAAAATATCTAACCCAAATGATTTAGCACATAGGGGTAAATACAAATCTCAGCCATCTAAAGTGAACTTCACCTTCTCTTTAGGTACAAGCTGAACATGTAAAGCACCATGTGCAGGCAGAAAATTGCATGGGAGTGCATAAAAATTAAAGAGTCTGTGCATAAACTAGAAGGTAACAAGAACTGACAACAGAAAGGTAAACAAATTCAGCAACAAATAAGGAAACCACTACTTATAAGTATTTCTTCAGGGTTTCCTTTTTGATGATTCTATTCCTTTGTAAATTTGTACTATTACCTCTCACAAAATATGGAAAGTTCAATTTCCTTAAAGAATAAAAGGTGTTGGAATAAGTCTTGGTTATTGAAAACTTTTTAACATATCCGATGCCATTTAGAAGTGGCTTTCTTTCTTGTTCTATTCTCCTCCATGTTTTCCTACGTGAATCCAGAGTGGATAATCTAATCTAATAGTTTTCTGTATCCAAGAATTTTAAAAAATAGAAAATTTGTTTGGTTGGCTGAAACCTGAAACAGTTTCCCAAAGTTTATGAAGAAATTTTGCTGTTTTAAATAAATAACAAGATGTTTTCTAAGTTTTTATGTTCTTGGTTGTATTCTAGTTTTCTGATCACACTGCCAAAAAGTTGGTAGGAATTTTGGATCATATTTCTAGAAGAGGGAACATCCATTCCATCCTCCTCTCCACAAACATTTTGCTGACATTGTCCTTCAAAATTGTTAGATCGCCTTAAATTACGCATCAATGTGCGGTTCGAGGCAATCAAACAACTTCATGAACAATGTTAATTGTGCATGAAATTGTGGAAGTCAAGCATTACACTTTGGCAATGCTATGGTCTATTTGTTTGGAGGAAATAGAGGAATGGTTGCCAGAGTGTCTTTGGACCGGTGTTTCTTTAATAGAAGGTTAAGTGGTTTGCTAGTAATTGTGGTTCACGTTCTTTTTTCAGGATCATGATCGGTGGTAGTCAGGTTGTATCATGAGCACTTCTTGTGCTCCTTGACGTTCACATTGTTCTATGGTTATCGTATGATCTCTTTGTTTCTTCTCAAAATAAATAAATAAATAAAGAAAGAAAAAAAAAACTCACAACTATAATATATTAATATATAACCAAAGGTTATTTACCATAGAAGGGAAGTTGAATAACTATCTAATACTAGTGTCAGCCATCTAAAATGAACATCAGGATCCAGAATTCGTTGATTTCCATTTTAAAAGACTAGCAAGATACTGGCAAGAAGGATTTCAAGCATTCCAATGACGATATTCATATACACACAGAGATGAAGAAGAAAAGAGAATCAATAGGGGGAACACACACGTCCACTTAGTGATTTCAAACCGACAAGAATTAATCTAAAGTTCAATGGATGGACCAGATGTCAGAAACTAAGTCATTCATTATACTTCTAAGTTCTTCAAATCAAATGCTGCAAGTAAAATTCCATACTCAAAGGGCGCTAACATACACAAGTTCTTAGGGAACCTAACTGAGATCTATAAGTCCTCAAAAACATAATATGAACCCTATATAGACTGGTGACAACTGCCTTCAAAAATAAAGCCAAACACTGACAACTGAAATGAAGTTATTTTTAGCATAGTCCTGGTGGAGATTGTTGCACTACATTAATGAATGTCACATGATATAGATTGTATGACTGTTATTTCAAAGAGTTTTGTCAACAACATCAAGTTGGCTTGGATTCTAGTGAGTAATTGATGTTCTTTAAGTAATGGTAATCTTCACTTGGAATAAAATTGTATTATTGTTGTCTGAAGAGAACTTCAGACAAAGTATTTCTTATTTATTGTGGCAATTAGCAAACAAGTTACACAAAGGAATACCTTTCTATTGATGAAAAATATTTGTTGTGAAAAATAATAATAGATCGAACATTTCATATTCATCTTAATCAGGAATAGACCAAGAACTTGAAATATTTGATACCATAGAGTAAGATGAGCAGGGACACAAAAAGAATGGATTATTAAATTGAAGTAATGACTGTTTACAAGCATTAAAGTTCCTTTATGTCCTTCAACTAAATACAAATTGATGCACTTCCTAACAAAGTTACACAAAAGACAAAAATTAAGCTTTAATGCCACAAATCAAAATTCTGATGAGCATGTAAAATAATGTTCTAGTAAGCTTGATGTGTGCCTACCTCTCGAGAAGCATCACCATCTCACAGTGTGGGGTGTGCGGGAAGAGATCCACAGCCATAGCTTTGACAGGTCTGAAAGGTTCTGAATTGGGCATAGACTTGGCCCTATGACGTGCCAGACCTGCAGTGCTCATGTTCCTCCATCCTCGGGTTTTCTTATTCCCTTTCTCAGTTTTATCAGAAGATGGTGTGCAGAGCTCAATTGCATTGGCTACTAGGCTGTCTGGATTACAGGAGATGTAACTGAGGAAGAAGAAACAAGGTAAGATTTGGATTTTGATAAGAAGAAACAAAGTAATTTTGGCTTTAGATTAAAAGGACATTTCTTAATGTAAGCAAAAAATTAGTGAACACTTAAGATTAGGACTTACACTAGCCGACGTAGGCTTGAGTGAGTCCTTAGAGCTTTGATTACCTGCCATTTATGAAAAATTAGTGAATGGCCATGATCCATCATATGGCATGTTAACACACAATTAAATCTCAATATTTAAGCAATTGTGGAAGTGTGACTTAAAAAGAAAATGCCAGCATTGAATTAGTTGGAACAACTGAAAAACATCAAATCCACACAACACTTTTTTAATATGGAATGTTCATAACATGCACAATTATTTAGACTACTTTGATTGAAGGAAAATTACATCTAGCATTCTTTTTAAGGAATTACGAACAGAACTTCCTAATTTAACAATAGCAACACCACGCCACACCATACCCAACAATATTTAACACTGTTTTTGGCTCCAAACCCCTGAGAATTGGAAAGATACCCAAGTAATGGAGATAAGCACAAATATGTAGATCTTGAATATTCCGCATAATATTAAAGGCTACGATACTAGGATCTTTTTTCCTTTCTTTTTTTTTTTTTAAATTTTTTTCTAGAAAGGCGCCAGGAGTTCTGCCAAATATTAATTTCCTCAACCTATCCCTACAGACAAAACTAAGGAAATGCATCGATTTTCTGTTTAAAAAAATTTCAATTGTGGTGTCCTAAAGGAGTTAGGATGAGATTGTGGCACTATGAACACTAAGGCATGTGTTAAACAACGGTGAAGTCATCTCATATCCACATAAGAAATGACATGATTTTTATTAAGCTGCTGTAATTAATATGATACTGTCTATGAATACCTTGCAAGGAAAAATACGGCATACCTACATGGCACAAAAAATAGGGATAATTGGCAAGTTGTGATCTTTGCCGTGGTTTGTTGGGGTGGAAGGTGGAGCCCTTTGAAGGTGTTTGGAACAGATCTTTTAACCTAGTCTCTGAGTCAGTTCTTCTAAAATTGTCTAAACGATATTTTCTAGATGATTGGCCCACAGGGTCATCCCCTATGTTATATAGTTTGAGGGTAGTATTTTTTCCAGATGGAATATTAATTGATGTCTACAGTCCTACCACTTGATTCATATATGCATCTTTGTTTCTTACCAGATAAACAAATAAATAAATAATCAACCAACATGTAAATAGATCTATTAGCTATAATAACATATAGAGAACGCTATGGAGAATGTATTTCTTTCTTCTTTCAATGGAGGATGTATACTGTATTTCTTTCTTCTTTCTATGGAGAATGTATACTATGTGCAATGTGAGTCTATGCGTGTGTTTCTTTCTTTTTTCCTTTTTCTTTTTTTAATAAGCCCAACAAGTCAATAGTAAAAAAATAAACATAAGAATTTTCTAAATTTAACAACCTCATAATCACAACTTCATATAGAAGAGAATGATAGGGTCAAGTACCCTTTTTCCAAGAAGTTTTTACTTAATTGCAATTTTATATGGTTTCTACATTGTAATTCTAATTGCAATTTTATATGGTTTCTACATTTTATTTTCAATCTCCTTTTTATTATTTTAGCTATAATAGAAAGTGTTTAAAAGTTTCTAAATAAACTTCCAATAGGATTACAAAGCTTCCATTTGCCATACATAGATAGTTCAACTTGTCTTAAATCTTTTAGAATGCATCGAAGCAGTTTTGATGTGATTAGTTTTGTAAACAGCTCTAATCATGAATCTTAGAATAGCCATCTTCTTTAGAACTTTCAATCGATTATTTTTTACCAATTTGCCACTTGATCTCATTGAAGTCATGATTTATATGTTTTTGCTATGTAAAAGGCATGCCAAGCTCAAGAACAGAAAGTCTGAAGACTGGGTCTTACATGATTAGTCTCCAGCAGGAGGAATATAAACAAGACAACAAATAAGCAAGTGAGACTAGCAATAGCATAAGAAAACTTTCAACAAACTAAACCATCAATCCATCTAAATCTAAGCATACAATTCAGCAAAGTCAACAGAGTCAAAAGAGATTCAAATGAGGAGTGTCTCTGCTCTTCTTTGGAGAAACAAAAGTTTCTTTTTGTTTTCTTCATTTTTCAATCAAGCAAATAAGTATAACTAAGACGTATGGCTGTCTCAATGAAAAACAAATAATAATCAAGACCTATCAAGTACAATAAACTGATTTAATTCAAGACAAATGGTAAGTTCACCAAATCAGTTGATCCTGGAGAATAGAAGTTCAAAGTAATTGTAAACAGTCTCAACACCACAGCCACACATACAAAATACTGGAGGGCTAACTGCTGAACACTACAAAAGACAACTAATAAGTAACAATACATTAAAAATGCATAACTTACAATGGGGTGAAGCCCAACCCTTGGTGGATCGACAATTGCAACAACATTTTTGTATTGCAGACTTGGATCATCAGTTTTTCCATTATTTTCTGAGATACAGCTTTTCTCACTTGCATCTTTCAGTTCTTCAACGATATTTTCTGAACCAGAGACACTTTTAACATTTTCAGCATTTGACTCATCATGATCTAAGCTGCTACTGGAGACACCATTTTCTTCACCAGTTTCCCATTTGCTACTGCTCTGAGAGACATGTATGGTTTCTTCCTGCTTGCTTGCCAAACTGTGATATTCTTTCAGTAGAGACCCAACTACCTCCTCTGCCTGTTACCAAATGAGCAGACCAAGAAAATATGGATATTAAAGACAAAGAAATACATATATATATATACTATCCACCAGCACCTGGTTATCTGCAGAATGAACTACAACTCACAAAGACTGAGTCTATCCAACTAGAACTTTAGTAACATATTCATCACCACCCATCCCACTATTTTCTTTTTCCTTAGTAATATTGGTTTCAGATGTTTTCCCAAACACAAGAGCTTAAGGATGAACCAAATTTGGAGTCTTTGACCAAACGATTCGAAATACCTAATGATCTGATGAATCCCATACGATGGCAGACTAAACACTAGAAATGTGATACTGCAACAACTGGTTTTTAATATCTTCTTTTTCAACTAACTACAGAGAGGTAGTTTTCAGCCCAACAACCATAAAATCTGAAATGAAAAAAAAGAAAAAAGGAGAGTAGAACTCCTAAGTTAAATGAAGATGAACTACACGTAGAGAAATGACATGAAAGGATTTAAGTTGCACTGTTGGAACAAGAATCGACAAAGAATTAGGCTTCAGGCTACTCCCTCAAAGAGGATTGTTCCCAACCAGAACAAAACTGATGTAAAACTAGAAAATGTAGTGCAACTTTGATATTTTTTGGTCTTGGGAGGTTGTGGCTTGAAGCACATTTCTTATCTTATGTCATATACTTTATAGTGACATCAAAATAATGCAATGCTACCAAAGGGTTCAAACCCAATTTAGCCAAGAAAGGGGGAGTCCACTCGCCTCAGCTGGTTTCAGTTTCATTAAAATTAAGAACACTTTCTTGTGTAAAAACTTGATTTCCCTACTAGTTCTCATTCAATTCAACATAGTATTCTAAATTCCTGCTGTTTTATTTTCACCATGTACCACTAAATATAGTTAGTTCAAACCAAATGAAAACGAGGTTTCACCTTTGCACAGATAAATTTGCAGTTCTTTACCCCATTGATTTCAGCATTCCTCTGAGCATCATTGACTGCAGAAGCATTCATTTCAATACCAATCACCTGGTGAAAAGCCACCGTCAAGTGAACCCAGGCATTGAGAAGATCAAACATAAGTATGAAATAACAAAACAAAAATTGTAACGAATGTAACAATAATAATGCACAACAATTGTTAACCTCCACACAATTCAAAGATAAAATTTAAAATGCAAAACAGAAGCTTTAGGCCATAGTGTCTCCACAATTTTAAGGATTACCCAGCATAATCAAGTGGACAAAGAATAGATTTGTGAGTATTACCATACCAACACGGTGTGCTAAAGTCAGACCAATTGTTCCAGTCCCACAGCAAATATCAAAGAGCAACGTATCTGGTCCCAGACCAGCCCAATCCCCAGCAAGGGAGTAGAGCTTCTCGGCAGCAAGTGTGTTAACCTGAAGTTTTGTTAGAATAGGAAATACATACTTTCTCATTGATACCAAATGGAAATAACAATAAATGACAGTTCAATTTGAAAATTAAAAAGTTTTTTATTTTTATTTTTTTAAAGATGTCATATTGCACAAAGACAGTGTTTCTCAAATTTCTAAAGGAACATCTAATGCAGCCATGCAACATCCAGTTCAAAGATATATAATGATTACCAAATTTGGGTCTAGACTTTTAGTTTAATTAATCTTGAGTTAAATTGCTATTTATGAACAATTTTTAAATCTAATCATAAAATTTGTGAAGGAAAAAGGAAAGGGACTTTTTATTCTAAAAGTGGTTTTATTGTTTTAATTTATGAAAATAACTTTCTATTTGAAAATAAACAATTTTTAATTTTTTTTTAGTTCTGAAATAAAAATGAAAAGTTCAAGAAGCTGTTTTACAAAAGTTTTGTTTGCTACAATGACTCTTGGATCCTACACCAAAAAAGAACCCATAATAAACTAACCCCTATCTTTACCCAAGCTTTTTACCAAATTTAATATTGTCAATTACATTTTGAATGAGCAAATGGTCTATTATTAACCCCAGAGCAGAAAGCATGGGAGGATATGGAAATTTGAAGATTCTTACTTCATCCTATTATTTGCAATTGTTTTAGAAACTAGTCAAACTGAAATCTCCTCCCAACCCAAACTATCTGTCACATTCAATCTTGTCTTGTCAAAATTAAGCTTTAAACCTAGAGATAGGAGCAATTGGATAAAATTCCTACCTGAAAAAATGCGGTAGGGGATATAGAGAATCGAAGATTACTAATGCAATCATGAATCCTCAATTCTCTAGAATTATTTTCACCCTCTTGTCCAGGAGCACTTTCTGCCTTTGGTATAGGCAGAGGGTGCAATGGAGCATCAGCTGGTGCTGCATTTGATATTCCTTGGTGGTCCTGCAAAAGATAATCCATCAAAAGGGAAAATAATAATAATAATAATAATAATAATAATAATAATAATAATAATAATAATAATAATAATAATTATGTTTAATTAATTAAAGTAAATTAAGCAACAGAAAGATATATCAGCTCTCTTCTTATGAAGGAAATCTAGTCAAGAATGACTACAAGAACACACAAAAAAGATAGACACAAAAGCCACACACAAACACAATGTTTTGAGTTTCAAGAACAAATATTCCAGTTTGAGGTGTATACTTCACGGGTTATGTTCTAAGTTCACATGGCAAGTTCTGCCCAAATAGGAAACCCAAAAAATAGGAGGGAGGGAGGGAGGGGGGGAAGAATAAGGCATCCATCAATCAGCTAATCCATTATTAAACAGAAAATGAGCTGAGTGCAGCAACAAGTTTGTTGATGTGAAAGTGAAACACTCTTCTCATCTACAAACATGATGTGCTTTTTATTTCAAACAAATAGAGACTTACTTGGGTGGTTTGTAACTGTCCTTGCAATCACCTCTTAAAAGAGTGAGACATAATGAAAATAACTATGTCTAGGGTACATACTTTATTTTTCCCATTTCTAACTGAAATTGAGGTAAAGCCTATCTAGGAATACAAAAAAAAAAAAAAAAAAAAACAAACAAACAAACAAAAACAAAAACAAAAAAAGAGCCAATTTCTATTAGATTTTAAACCTCTATTACAAATAGATTTTTCATTTTGAAGTTCAAAAAATGAGATATCAAATAGAATTAACAAAATTGGGAGACGATCGGAGGTGAACGGAAGCGAACGGGGAACACACGGACGATGGGAGGCGAACGGAGCGAGATTATTCAGACGAGAGGAAAAGAACGCAAAAGATCAATACAATCAGAATCGACGAAGGTCAAAAGGAAAAGAAGGAAGATATTGGACTAGAAGACAAACAGGATTCAAGCGTAACCATGGCGGGAGCCTGGAACGAAGATCGAGAGAACAAGAAGAGAAGGGGTCAGGTGGGCACTAATGAGGTGGTAGATCTAAATAACATAAATACACAAAACAACGGTGGGGCTTCGTGGAAGAATATTCTAATGGAGCAGGTGGCAAACAAGGAGGAGGATGGGTGGACATTGGTCAAAAAGAAGAAAAAAGGTAGTAAAGGCCAAAACGACAAAAGGGAACAAGATTATTCTTATCACGGTCAAACCAAGATGTGGAAGGGGAAGAGCCACCTGGAGACCACGCAGGGCAGTAAATGCAAAGTGAGAAAATCCTCAAACGGAGAATGGCACTTCGTGTCGTTTTCAACAAAACATAAATTCTTCTCTATCTGCTATACTAAAGATAGTTGTGAGGCGGTGATGCAAAAGGTAACGAAAAGTCGCCAATATCAAATTACGGTGAGTAGGGAAGCGATAAACTGGATGTTAAAGAAGGTGAAGCAACTCATAACGGAGGAAGAAAGCTATCAAGGAATTAGTGTGCTTCGAGGAACTAGGTTCACAGTACTCATGGAGGTCATGGCGAACGATAATGGATGGTTCATTAAGTTGACGAAGATGGTAAACGACCAACACCAAAGTATAGTGATATCAGAGGAACGCATGACAGAAGCGTGGAGGAATCTGTGGATAGCAATGGACAAAGTCATCCAAGAGGTGGCGGATAGACAAAAGGACATAAACCGTGAAGGACATAAATGAGTCGAGGAGGAGAAGCAACAGAAGAAAACAGAAGAGGCAAAGAGGAACAAGGGCTTATGGAGGAGAGAACCCGGAAAATATGGCAAAATGAAGAGGAATGTGCTTCATGAAGGAGGCAAGCATTATCAGAAGGTGGTAAAGTTTGTGGTGGTTCGAACCTCAGACGAAACCCCATGGAAGACTGTGGAACGATCAATCAAACAAAAACTCAAAAAGGAAGTAGCGTTCCAGCAGCTGGGCGTCACCAGAAGTATGATATCATGCACGGAAAGGAATTAAGTGAATTTGTTTAGATCACAAATATACCAAACTATGATTGAAGGATATTACATTGAAGAGTGGAAAGAAGAAATGTATCGTTATGAAACCCAAGTAGCCTGCCGGAATAGTTGGATGAGAGTGGAAGGCATTAAGCAACAAGACTGGACAATACAAACTTTCAGTAAAATCGGGGAAGCCTGCGGTGGTCTGATCGACATAGCACAAACCACGATTTCAAACCAATCAATGGAAATAGCATTCCTGAAACTAAGGGGACATAAGTCAGGATTCCTCCCCAAAGAGTTTGAAATCTACGATGATTTTGGATTACAAGAGTTAAGGTTAGTAGAAATTGAAAGAAATTGGGGACTGGAGGTGAAAGAACTTAGGCAACAGATACTGGAAACGTTCACTGCACATCATTTGGAAGACATTACGGACGTCGGAGATTGGAAGACCGGTGGCCAGAGAAGCTCCAAAATCGAAATTGCGAGTAACGACGAGGACACGTAGTCCGAGGAAGACGATGTCAGGGCGCCGAGGAGCAAGAGATGGTCAGTCGGCGCGACTGGTTAAGAAGCCGACTGGGGCAATGATGACAGGTCGACAGTCTATGACGGGGATGAGACACATTAGGAAGGATATTTTGGGGGAGAGAAGGAAATGGAAAGGAAGGAAGCCAGGCCCATTGGTAACCAACAAATTAAATCGGGCCAAGATGAGAGGAGAGGGGTTGTGGGCCCAAGTAAACTGGAGGCTTATGAAGTGGGCTAGGAAGAGGTTGAAGCTCGATCAGAGGAAAGGATGCAAGTAGTGGGCCTGGATAAAAGGAAGCAGATGGAGGCAAATAATATCCAGGTCTATCATCGGAGGAAAAAGGATTGGGCCCAAGATAAGAAAGGCCAATAGGCCGATGGGAAGCCCAGGCGGAAACTAACGACTCAGACTATCAGGAATACTGGGGCAACACGGACTCGGAGAAGGTGACGAAGACACAAGCATCGGAACAAGAAGAAGAAAAGAGAACCATCACAAGGATGAGTGATTCTGTGGTGCCGATCAACCGGAAACATGTTTAGGTATGTGTTTTACGTAAATCATTTCCTCTGTACCAATCTAACAAGGACATAGGACACTCGACATCATGCTTCAGTCAACCATTATCACGAAGAAGGAAAGTTAAAGCAAATCTATAGAAATCAAGAATACCACAAGAGCAACCACGACCAATGGAGAGGGAGGAGAGAATGATGTGGAATAGGGTCCATGACAAAGTGAAAAGAGCTCCCAGGAACTCGAAATAGAGAGAGTGTGATATTACCTGTTTGCGCTAAAAATGCAGCTGATAAATCTGGAGTAAAGTAAAAAAATGGATGGGGTTGGTGGTCAGATGAAGATTATATCCTGGAACATTAGAGGGTGCGGGTCATCCGCCAAAAGAAGTATCATTAGGAAGACTATTGCAAAAGCAAAGGCAGACATCATAACGATCCAAGAGTCTAAAAAAGAAGTGGTCGACAATGAGCTGATCACAAGTTTGTGGAGACACCGGTATGTGGACTATGAATATATCCTGGCGATAGGATCAGCGGGGGGGATTATTCTTATGTGGGATAATCGGAACATCATGGTTCAAGAGAAATGGGAGTTAACAGTGAAGATTAAGGACTATGAAAATTCAATGTGGTGGTTCACAACAGTTTATGGACCGTGTGATAGGAAAGGCAAAGAGGAGTGCTTGATCGAGCTAGTGGCAATCTCGTCCAATATCCAAGGACCCTGATGCATAGGAGACTTCAATATGGTAAGACAAATGAAGGAAAAGAAGAACTGCAGACATACATCTACTACAATGCAGATGTTTGATGAATGGATTGAGGAGATGGGCATGTATAAACCTCAGATAAATAATCTGCGGTACACTTGGAGTGATGGAAGGGACAGACCTGCTATGTCCAAGCTGGACAGATTTCTATGTAATGATGAATGGGAAGAGAATTTCAAGCACCCGAAAGTATGGGGATTACAAAGGATTACATCAGATCATTGGCCAGTATTGCTGAACACAGAGGCAGCTAAATGGGGACCAGGACCATTCAGATTTGAAAATACTTGGTTGAATCAACCCAAGTTTAAGGAAATGCTGGAAAAGGAGTGGAAAGAGGACAAGCCGAGGGGATGGGTTGGCTACAAAATAATGGTAAAATTGCAGAACTTAAAAGGCAAATTAAGGCGATGGAGTAAAGGACAAGTAGAGGAGGAAAAATCAAAATTGATTGATATGAAGGAGACTCTCAGAAAGATGGATATGAAGATGCAAAATGAAGCTGATCCAAACTCGACAGAGGAACGAAAACACATAACAGAGGAGATACAGGTTCTTGAAGGAAGACAAGAAAGAAGGGAAAGACAGAGCAAAGGTGAAGTGGGCAAAAGAAGGGGATGCAAATTTCAGATATTTCCACAGTCATGTCCATGTGGAGAGCAACGAATATGATAACATAGATCGAGGACAAAAATGGGAAGATTTGGGAAGAGGATAAAGATATCCAGCAAACCATCATAAACTACTTTACAGAGATATTTAAAAAAAAATCATCCACGAAATGGGGAATTCAAGGTGTGGAATGGAATAGTATATCAGAAAGTGATAATCAGTGGTTGGAACAGGAATTTGAAGAAGATGAAATTAGGGAGGCAGTTTTTAGTTGTGATGGGAACAAGGCGCCAAGTCCGGATGGATACACCATAGCATTCTACCAAGAAGCGTGGGAGGTGGTTAAAGATGATATTATAGCAGTCCTAAAGGAATTCCACAAGGACGCTGTTGTTAACAAAAAGGTGAATGAGACGTACATCTGCATGATTCCGAAGAAGTAGAATGCCAAGAAAGTGGAGGATTTCAGGCCTATTAGCCTCACAACAAGCATCTACAAGATTGTGACCAAGACGCTGAGTAACAGGTTAAGAAATGTTCTACCCAAAACAATCAACAAGAACCAGATGGCTTTTGTAAAAGATAGGCAAATAGTAGATGCAATCCTAATCGCAAACGAGACTGTTGAAGATTCCAGAGTTAACGGGAAGGAAGGATTGGACTTTGTAATGAAGCAAAAAGGTTTTGGAGACAAATGGAGAAACTGGATTAAAGTCTGCTTGCACATAGTTAACTATTCCATTTTCATCAATGGAAGACCGACCGGGAAATTTGATGGTCATCGCGGATTATGCCAAGGAGATCCTCTATCCCCGTTTCTTTATACTATAGTGGCTGATGCCTTTTCCAGAATCATGGAGAAAGCTGCACAGGAAGGAAGATTGGAAGGAATGCTGGTGGGTAAAGAGAAAATCAGATTATACCATACTCTGTTTGCTGATGACTGCCTAGTATTTATGTAGAATAAAGAAACAGAAATCAACATAATCATGGAGATCCTCAACGCTTTCTGCTTCCTATCAGGCCTGGAGATTAAAAGGAAAAAGAGTCAATTATTGGGCATTAATATGGAGGAAGAGACAGTCACAAGTCTGGCTACAAATTTTAAACTTTCTGTGGGGAAATGGCCAATACAGTACCTTGGCGTGCCTCTAGGAGGAAACCCAAACAGAACAGGATTCTGGGATCCAATGGTTCAAACCATAAAGGGGAGAATAGCAGGATGGAAGAAGAGTCTCCTATCAAGAGGAGGAAGATTAACGCTGATTAGATCAGTATTGGAAGCCCTGCCAACATACTTTATGTCCGTATTCAAACTGTCGAGGAAGGTGGCGACAACAATTGAACAACACATCAGGAACTTTCTGTGGCATCATACACATGAGATCTGTGGACATCATCCGGTAAAATGGGATCAAGTTTGCCGTGATGTTACCAAAGGGGGGCTAAGTATAGGGGGCTTAATGAAGCGGAACACCGCTCTAAGAGGAAAATGGATATGGCGAATGTTACAACAGCCAGAGGCTCGATGGGCCAGAATTATAAAAAGTATTCATGGGACCAGAAATCAAGGTAAAGACGTTGGGCTAAAGAAGAAAAGTAACTATAGAGCTCCATGGAAAGGAGTCTATAACATTCACAATCAGATAAGGAGGTTCATACTATGGAAAATTGGTAAAGGGGATAAAGTAGACTTTTGGGAAGATCAATGGTGTAGACAAGGCAAACTAAAAGACATATTTCCTCTTGTATACAGGAAATGCAGTAAACAAAATGCAACAGTAGCATATTTCAGAAGTCAAACAATGGATAGGTAAAAAGTTCATTGGGGATGGAACTTACACTTGCGCAGCAGTATGAAAGATAGTCATATGGAGGAGTTAGGAGAATTATTGGATACTCTCAATAACTTCCAGCTAAATGAATCAAATGAAGAAGATCAAACCATATGGCAAGGGGAGAAGGATAACAGATTCACGGTCAAGTCTTTTATGAACAAAATAGAAGATGAAGGGGTATTTCAGACAAACCAGACTAATGAAATAATATGAAAGGTCAAAAGCCCAGTTAAAGCTCGAATAGTGGCATGATTAATCAGCCTGAGGAAGATCAGCACAGCGGGTAACATTCAAAAATGCTTTCCTAACCATTTTCTAAATCCTTCTATATGTGTTATGTGCAGGAATAATGCAGAAACGACCCAACATCTTTTTGGTGAATGTACAGTGGTACAGAAAGTGTAGCTTTGGTGGAATCATAAGAACAACAGTATTGTCCCTCCTGATGGTGGAAATCTTTTTCAAACTCCGGCAATGGTGCTGAATGCTAAAATTCAACCATATTGGAGAACTATTTTGTTGGTTGTGTTCTATAGTATTTGGGAAGAGCGCAATGCAAGAATTTTCTTAGAAAAATGTAAATCGGAATGGTTAATTTGGGAGAGGTCCAACATTTTGTTCTCAACTTGGATCTCAGTGTCTAAACTAGGAAAGCGTTGTAGCTTTGGGGAATGGTTTTGTAATGGGGGGAATATTATACACCAAAGATAGCTGGTCATTTTGTAATAGTTATCCTTTAGTCAGATGTCTCGTCTGACTAAAGATCCTTTATTAATATAAGCATCTTATAGTTTCTGTTAAAAAAAAAAATAGAATTAACAAATATAACATTGAGTTGGTACTAGAATAAAAAATCAAATGAATTAAACAAGGAGATGTTAATTCAAAATTCTTTTTGTATTTTGAATAGTAGGAGGAAACATAATTATATCACCACATTTGAAAAAGAAAATGGAGATATAGCATATATATATATATGTTGACACTATGAAAGAGGTTGAAGAGCATTTTAAGAAGATTTTCTTGTTAAACAGTTGATATTTGGTATGTTGAGGGAATGAAACGGGGAAATTTTTCTATTAGTTTCTTCTCCAAAAAAGGGGCCTTCTTTTATTTGACAAGGTGATGATCTAATAAAGACCCAAGGCCCTTTTAAAAAAGATGAGGTGAAGAATGCTTTTTTTTTTTTTTGTAATGGTAATAAAGCTTCAAGACCAGATGGTTTTTCCATGTTATTTTATCAAAAGTCTCAAGAGATTATAAAGCGTGAATTAATGCGTGCATTGGATGAATTCCATCAATCGAGCATGAATGAAACTTTTTTATTTCGGCTTGAACCCCAAGGTAACAAACTCAACCAATATGACCAATTACCTTAGTGACAACTTTGTATAAAATTGTGACATAAATCTTATCTATGAGATCAAAAGTTATTTTGTCCAAGATTGTGGATGAGGCATAGCTCGCATATATAGAGGGTCATCAAATTCCAAATATGGGGCCGATTTCCAATTGAGCATTGGAGGAATACTGGAGTATGAACAAGGCTTGGGTGGTATCTAAAGTAGATATTGCAGAAGCATGTGATAAGGTGGAATGAAATCTCATAGAGGTGGTTTTGAGGTGCAAATAAGCAACACAAGCAACCTGTTGGGGTTACCCAAAAGACTGTCTCTGCCGCAAGCGGAATAGGATGACACTTTTGGTAGAGCAGAGCGGCCATCCCAGTTATCGCTACCAACGGCAGGGTTTGGACAAAAAGTGGATCATGTGGGTAATAAGTTGCATTTGCTCAGGTGACATAATATCGGTGAATGAGAAACCTAGAGGGGTAGTTCAAAGGGCAAAACAGACCCTCTCTTCGCATCTTCACACTTGTTGCCGATGGATTGGCAAGATAAATGAGAAGGGCATGTAAACACTTAATAATCAAAAGCTTTGTTATGGGGATGGATAATGTTGAGATTTGTTTATGCAATATGTCAACAACACAAGATAATTGCTAAGGTTTTGACAAAAAGAATATGATGGGCAATCACATCCATTATGGCAAAGACACAGATGGTTTATCTTCAAGGAAGGAACGTAATTGATGCAACTTGATCATGAATGAGGCACTTGAACATTGGAGTTGTGCGAGTAAACAAGGATTCATTTTTAAGGTAGATTTCACCGAAGCATATGATTATGTTGACTTGGGTTTCTAGATTATGTCCTTCAAAAGAAAGTTTTGGGCTAGAGATGGAAACATGGATAAGGGGATGTCTCTCCATGGTACCATATTTATTTATTTATTTGAATAGACAATGTAGAGGATGGATAGAGGGATGCTAACTAAAACAAAAGGATCCTCTATCTCCATTCCTTTATTTGTTAGTGGTGGATGTGCTGAAAAGTTTCATTAGAAGGCAATGAAGAAATCAATTTTAAGACAATTTGATGTGGGGAATGACGTGGTCCATATCTTGAATATCCAACTTCTTCATGATTGCTTGTTCTTCATTGATAGGGATGGATTCAATTTGGCCTTAAAAATGGAGTTGCCTTGAAGTTTCTTCTTTGTCTTAGGATTATCTATAAATCTCCACAAGTGTCAATTGGTAGGGGTGTACGTGGGTCGAGTCAAGTTCTGATCCCTAGACCCACTCGACCTGATAATGTTGAGTGGTAGTGGGCTTAACCCTGATCCACTCAACCTCAGTTTTTGGGGGCCAACCCAACTGACCTAATATTGATTCCGGTTGGTTTTGAAAATCAAAGAGAAAGAAGGCAGGAGAAGAAGAAAAAAGAGAGAGAAAGAGAATTGGGTGGTTGAGCCATGAAAAGGAAGTTGGAAAGGGGGAAAGACAAAAATCACAAAAGAGGACAGACAACAGGAGAGAGAAAGAAGAGAAGAAAGAGAAACGCAAAGGCGTAGTACAACATTGTAGAAGAAAAATAAAGAGAGTTGAGGAGGGGAGAAGAAAATAAGGAAGAAAAAGAAAGAAATAGGCATTGAAGGAAGAGTAATGAAAAGATAGAGAGAAAGTTGGTGCATGAGATGATGTCATAAGACAAATGAATAGAGAAGAAAACACAAATTGGTAGGTGAGAAAAGAATGGAAAGTAAGAAGTAAAAGAAAAATGGGATAGGTGGGTAAAAAAGAAAGAAAAGGGATGTTGAGCTATCGAATGGGCCAAACTCAACCTTTACAGTCAAAACCCGTGGCATGAGCTGAACTATCTCTGATTGGTCAAAATCTCAACCGTACAAAACTAGTTGTAGAGTGCCTTGAGAAGAAGATGCACTACTTTCTACAAAAACACAAAGATTCATTCAGATCACCCAGAACAATGCTAACAACCTACGACATTTTTTTTTGTTGGAATTTTTCTCCTCTCCAACAGCTATGCCCCTTGGCCTACAATTTATCAAATCTTCACAATGCACAGTTGCAAGCTTCTGCAATCCAATATGCTCAATCACGACAATGATGACCAAAATTGAAATCTATATTTTACAGAGTATGTCCTAGATTATGCAACAAATGACGTAGGGCTTCTATTGAAGTGCCTTGCCAAAGCTCGTTTCTTAGATATCTCAACATTGGTGTCTATGGTCGTGCAAATCCTCTAGGATGTTTTCAACTTATTGTTTCTTCTTTGCTATATCTCAAAACTCCAAATTAGCATTCCTTTTCCCACAATTTTATTTTGAATCACTAAATCCCATTTAAAGTTAAAGTAGTTGGGTGCCTAGAGAGTCTCAATAAGGTCAACTATGCAGACAATCTTTAGAAATGTTTTCTGAACTAGTCATTAACACCTCATTGCTGCTGTTTGTGCAGGAGTCCCAAGGAGTCTTCTTAGCGTCTCTTCAAGGAATGTCTTTCTATGAAGTGTGTTTAGGAGACTTCAATTCGAAAAATGGGAAAGTTGTGAGTTCTAGAGTACATTTTTTCAGATCCTGTTATGTCGAGTGTCTTGAAAAAATAGAAATTTATCTTTTTTGCTATTTTGTGGTCTATTTGGTCAAAGCTAAAGTAGAATATTCATAGAAAAAAGTTCAACTGTCATAGACACCTTTGATAAACAAAAAAAAAAAAAAAAGTTTGCATCGTGGGTCAAATCTAGCAAATTGTCCAAAAGGTATGCCTTTGGCAATTAGTTAGTCAATTGGACAAGCATTTTGGACACTTTATAATAGGGGTAACTCATACCTTTGATCTAAAAATAGTATAATATCTATGTTTCTTGTCCATATATATATGTGTGTGTGTGTGT